>CAKNYM010037435.1:62635-96027 GCA_932195095.1 Andricus curvator | reverse complement strand
AATTCAGCTACTTGGTTAAAAGTTAAACTCTTTTGTTAAAAATTAATTTTGTTTGGTTAAAGATTCATCAGTTTAATTTAAAATTCATCTCTGGTTGAAAATGTAGCTACTTTGTTGAAAATCAATTTATCTTTTTTGGTTAAAATTCAACTATTTGGTTGAAAATTGATATTTTGCATTTAAAAATTAAACTGTTTGAAAATGTATGTACTTTGTGGAAAATTTGTCTTTTTTTTAGAAAATTAATCTTTATGGTTGAAAATTCATCTTTTTGGCATAAAATTAAACTATTCCAGTTGAAGATTCATCAATTTAGTTGAAAATTCATCAGTTTTATTGAAAATTAATTGCTTTAACTGTTCCATTTTTAGTTGAAAATTGATCTTTTCTAGTTAAAAATTCGACATTTTGGATGAAAATTTGTCTTTCTTAATTGAAAATTCAACTATTTCGTTGAAAATTCACGTATTTTGTTAAAAAATCGATTTTTTTATAGAAAATTATCTTTTTCTTTGAAAGTTAATCTTCTTGTTTAAAAATTCTTCTTTGCGGTTAAAAATTCAAGTATTCCAGTTAAATATTTATCAGTTTAGTTGAAAATTCATCTTTTATGTTGGAAATAAAATTATTTGGTTGAAAGTTAAACTCTTCTTTTTGAAGATTCATCATTTTAATTAAAAATTCATTTCTTTGGTTGAAAAATGAGCTGTTTGATTGAAAACTTGTTTTTTTCTGTGAATGTTTTTTGGTTAAATTTTTTTTTTTTTAACTGAAAATGTAACTATTATTCCAGTTG
Organism: Andricus curvator; assembly: GCA_932195095.1. Classification (NCBI taxonomy): domain Eukaryota; kingdom Metazoa; phylum Arthropoda; class Insecta; order Hymenoptera; family Cynipidae; genus Andricus; species Andricus curvator. The sequence continues at coordinate 95,231 of CAKNYM010037435.1, read as the reverse complement.
AATATTCCACAATTTTAATTAAAAATTCATCTCTTTGGTTGAACATTCATTTTTGACGAAAAATTTAATTATTCAATTTTTGTTTGAAAAGTTATATTTTTGAGTTGAAAATTCGTCTTTTTTGGTAGAAATTAATCTTCTTAGTTGAAAATTAATCTGTTTGGTCAAAAATTCAATTATTCTAGTTAGAGATTCATCATTTCAGTTAAAAACTCATCGTTTTGGTTTAAAATTTAACTATTCCAGTTAAATATTTACAATTTTATTTGAAAATTCATCACTTTGTTTGAAAATGTGACTATTTTTTTTAAAGTTACTTTTTTTTTATTGCAAGTAATTTTTTTAACTGAAAATTTAACTTATTCGAATTGAAAATTCTATAGTTGTAGTTGAAAATTCATCTTTTTGGTTAAACATTAATTTTTTAACTTGAAATTTAATTATTTCATTTTTGGTTGACAATTTATCTTTTTTAGTAAAAGTTAATTTTTTTCTTTGAAAATTCAACTATTTCAGTTGAAGATTCAGTGTTTTAGTTGAAAACTCTTATGTTTGGTTTAAAATTAATTTTTTTAACTAAAAATGTTACTATTCCATTTTCGGTTGAAAGTTATTATTTTTTTAGTTCAAAATTAAACTTTTTGGTTGAAAATTTGTCTTCTTAAATAAAAATTCAACTATTTCGTGAAAAATTCATTTTTTTGGTTGAAAATTCAAGTGTTCCAGTTAAATGTTCATAATTTTAGTTGAAAATTCATCTTTTTGGTTGAAAATTTAACTATTCCAGTTGAAGATTCATAATTTTATTTGAAAATTGAACTATTTTGTTGAAAATCCGTTTTTTTTAAAATTAATTTCTTCAACTGAAAGTTGAAATATTCCATGTTTTGTAAAAAATTGCTATTTTTTAGTGGAAAATTTAAGTATTTTTTTCAAAATTTATTTCGCAATGTTTTGCTCTGTTGGGTTGAAGGATGTTTAGAATGAACGTCATGAATTAAAGTAAATATTTCCTTTTTGCGGCAAATATGTTACTTTTAGTTGACCGGGAAAATTGAAAAATTTGACCGGGAATTTGAAATTGTCTGTCGAATCGTCACCTTGCTGATTATGGTTGAATAATTGACAGGGTGTCCAGCGACCTTGAAAACCTTGAAAACCTGGAATTCTCCTTGAATTTTTTTTAAACCTTGAAAACCTGGAAATCTCCTTGAATTTTACACGAGAACCTTGAATTTGAATTATTATTTTTGTTTTGCCTTTAAAACAGTTATTTTATTGAAATACGAAGAGTAATTTAAATCTTGTAGTCTATTATGAAAGAAACACCTCCTTTAGAAGAAATCTTGTTACTGACAAGTTTTTTATTTATCAAGATATAATTTATCTTTTGTTCATTACAGAATAAATAAAGAGATTTCAAGGCACTTTTTGCAGACTGTACCAATTATTTTATAGATTGCAATGAACAGACTTTAATAGTTCGATGTTAATTCAGTTTCAGAATCAAATGTTAAAATCTTTAAAAGGATTTTGAACATTTCACAAAGATTTAAAAAAGGCGTGCACACTAGATTTCAAAGATTTCACAAATATTTCAAAAAGATTTTAAAACTTTCAAAAGATTTGAAGGATTTCAAACGATTTCAAAAGGTTTCAAAACATTGTAGAAGATTTTTAAAGATTTCAAATAATTAAATAATTTTAACGAAAACAAAAGGTTTCACAAACAAAGATTTAAGAAATATTTCACAAAGATTGCAAAGATTTTAAGCATTTCAAAGATTTGAAAACGGCGTGTACTAGATTAAAAAGATTTCACAATTTCCGAAAGATTTCGAACATTTCATAAAGATTTCAAGGAGATTTTAAAATATTCAAAAGATGTTAAGGATTTTAAAGGTTTTGAAAAGGTTATAGTAAACTAAATTTTAAAACATTTCAAAGATTTGAAACGATTTCAAAATTTTTTAGAAGATTTCATAAAGATTTCACATATTCCACTGATTTTAAACACATACAAAAGATTTCAGGAATTTCAAAGATTTCAACAATGGTGCAGTACACCAGATTTCCAAACATTTCAAAGATTTTAAAGGATTTCAAATTTTTTAGAATATTTCGAAATATTTCACAAAGATTTTAAATACTTCAATACTTTAAAACAAAGACAAAAGATTTCAAAAAGATTTCACAAATATTTCAAAGAATTAGTAAGTATTTCAAAATATTTCAAAAATTTCAAAACATTTCAAAAAATTTAAACGATTTAAAATTTTTTTTAGAAGATTTCAAAAGGTTTTACAAAGATTTCCAATATTCCAGTGTTTTCAAACGCATACATAAACTTTCAGAAATATTTCGCAAATATATCAAAGAATTCATAAGAATTTCAAAATATTTCAAGAATTTCAAAGATTTCAACAAGGGATTTCAAGGAACATTTCAACGATTTCAAAAAGATTCAACAAATTTGAGAAGATTTCAAAAGATTTCAATGATTTTAAACGAACACAAAGGATTTCATAAACAAAGATTGAAAAAAGATTTCACAAATATTTCAAAGATTTCACAAAATTTCCCAAAAATTTCAAGGATTTCAAAGATTTTGCAAACATTTTAAAAGGTACCAAATGGTTTCTCAAAGGCTTCACAGAAATTTCAAGATTTCACCAAGATTTTAAATACTTCAAAAGATTTCAATGAATCCACAAAGAGAATTTGTTTATTTATGGTTCTGCTTTCTTTAAAAATTATTCGCCAATAACAAATAAAATGGTTAATTTTTTACATGTATAACAAACGGGTTTTTCATTATTTGATGTAAAAAAAGGAGACCTGGAAAAACTTGACTTCTTGACCTGGAAAACCTGGAAATAACCTTGAATTTTGTTCCGAAGAATCGCTGGACACCCTGATTGATTAATTAATTTGATTCTGGCTTTTTTTCACAGGGACCAATGGCTGCATTCGCTGCGAATCCAGTAGTGGCAGCTGCAGCAGCTCAGCAAGTAGCAGCTTATGCTGCGGCAGTTAGCACTGACGAAATTGGGGCCATGTTAGAAAAACTTGCCAGCGAAGTGGAAGTTTTGCTGACAGCGATGGGACCTGCCACTTCACCATCTCTTCACGCTCTTCTCGACGCTATCATAGTCACCAGAAGATCCCGAGACACCAATGCTGCTACAGCCTTACTGAAAAAGGTAAGATTTTGATTAATTCAAGAAGCTATTGAAGGAGCTTGAAGTATCAGGGTGTCTACCTGACTGAAAAATCAGCAAAATTGTGAAATTTTTGGAATTTAGTGATCTGACTGGGATTTTTCTCTCGAATGTGTAAATTAAAAATGGGTTCATATATTTTATTACTATAATTCTGAGTTGGAACAGGGAATTTTCTAAAAGAATTATGTTTTTTTTTTTCTTTCGAGCAGGGTATTTTAGTGAAGACTTATAAGTTGGAGTTTAGGACAGGGTATTTCAGTAGAGAAATATAATTTTCACAATTGAGACATGGATTTCCCGTAAAGAATTATAATTTTGACTTAGGGACAGACAATTTCCGCAAAGAATTAGAATTTTGACTTTGGGACAGGACATTTTCTAAAATAATTATAATTCTAAGATAGAGCTGGGAATTTCCGTAACGAATTATAATTTTTATTTTAGGGTCACTTTAGAACAGGAATTATCGTTAAGAATTAGGATTTTTACTTTAGGACAAGAAGTTAAGAATTATAATTTGACTTGGAACAGCGAATTTTTGATATGGAACGGGAATTTTGGAAAAGACTTTTAATTCTGATTTAGAATAAGGGAATTTAACAAAAATATGTGTTATGAGTTAGAATTCGTCACCATTTAAAACTTCCATTTTCCAAATTTTAGTTACTATATTTCTCAATTATAATAGAAAATTTTGTAAATAAATATAATTCGACTTGCAACAGAGAATTTTTGGAACTGAGTTTAATTGGGACGTTGTATAGGGAATTTTCTAAACGAATTATAATTCTGAATTTGGAACAGGGAATAATTTAATTAAATATAAAAAAAATGCCCGTAAAGGATTATATTTTTTACTTTGGAACAGGGATTTTCGAAAAGAACTATAATTTAGACTTTGAGACAGGTAATTCCTCACCAGAATTATAGTTTTACTTGGAATTGGAAATTTTGTACATGGAACGGGAATTTTTGAAAAGACTTTTATCTCTGATTTAGAAGAAGAAGAAGGTTATAAGAAGCGATTATAAAAAAAATCCCGGTTTCATGTCAGAATTCGTAAAAATTTGAAACTTCCCTCTTCCAAATTTTGAAAAAGTGAGTTACTATATTTCTGTACTATAATAGAATATTTTATGAATAAATATAATTTCTGACTAACTTGGAACAAAGAATTTTGGACATGGAACACAAATTTTGGACAATAATTTTTATCCTGTTCCAAATCAGAAAACTTTTAATAGGGCTTTAATAGGTATTCTACCCTATCTGGAAAACCTGGAATTGTCAGGGAATTTTTATATACCTAGAAAGAACTGCAGATGTCAGGAATTTTTTTTTAAATCAGGGAATTTTTTTGAGAGCATGCTTTTTTTTAAATTACAATATAAAATTAAATAACAATTATTCTTCATTTATAAAAGTACCTTTATACTGTATTTGTCTATTTTGTTAAAAAAAAATTTTGTCTGAAATTAATTTTTTTAACTAAAAATTTAAATATGCCAATTGAATATTCCATCTTTTTAGTTAAATCTCTGGTTGAACATTAATGTTTTTGTAAATACAATTTTAACTGTTCAATTTTTGGTTGAAAAATTATCTTTTCTAGTTGAAAAATCGTCACTTTATCTGAAAAAGGAACTCTTTTTTTTGAAAATTAGTTGTTTGGTTGAGAATTAATTCTATTAAACTGAAAATGTAACTATTCCTGTTGAATATTCCATTATTTTAGTTAAAAATTCTTTTGTTGTTGAAAATTCAACTATGCCAGTTGATGATTCATCTTTTTGGTTTAAAATTCAACAATTCCAGTTGAAGATTCATCATTTTAGTTGAAAATTAATGCAGGCCTCACAGAACGGTCCCTATATCCCCTATTGTACCCTATATTCAGTTCAGGTCCCTAAAGTACCCTATTTTCAAGATTTTGTCCCTATGCTACCTTATGTGCAACCTATTATATAAGTTTTTATAATATCACTTTTCTTTCAATAAATTAACCAATGGGTTAATCACTATTCAATTCAGGTCTATACCTAGTTCTGAATTGTCTTGAATTCTTTTGAAATATTTCAGGGAATTTCTAAAGTTTCCGAGAAATTTTTAATAGATTTCATTAATTTGAAGGGATTTTTAAGATTTTAGGGTATTTTCAAAACTTCTAAGGCCTTTTTCAAGAGCTTTTAATTTGAAATATTTTAGGGAATTAAAAAATATTCCAAGTAATTTTTTAATAATTTCATTAATTTGAAGGGTTTTTAAGGCGTTTGAAATATTTCATGATTCATGATTTCAGATTTAATAGAATTTCACGGGATTGAATAATATTTTAGTGGATTTTAAAGAATTTATTCAGGAGAAGTGAGGTATTTCTTAGGGTTTCTAGGATTTGAAATTATTTTTTAGAATTCACACTGAATTCTTTTAATACTTTGGAATTCTATTGAATTTTTTAATTCACTTGAATTCTTCTAAATTTACTCAATTCTACTTAATTCAATGGATTTTTTTAATTTTAAAAAGTTTTGATTTAATTGATTCTGAGGATTAATTGACAAAATGATCAAAGGATTTGAAATATTTCGAAGTCTTTTTCAAATTCCTTGGCATTTCCAAGATGTTTAAAAAATTTAAAAAGATTTTAAATATTTTAGGTTATTTTAAAAGATTACAAAGAAATTTTTATGTATTTCAGTAATTTAATGGGATTTAAAAGGATTTAAAATATTTGAGGGTATTTGTGAGGCTTCCCAGCAATTTTCAAGAGTTTTAAAAAGTTTCAAGGGATTTCAAAAGATATCAAAGGATTCGAAATATTTTAGGAAATTTTAAAATATTTCCAAAACTTTGTTTATTTATTTCAATAGTTTAAAGGGATTTCAAAGACTTTTAAATATTTGAGGGTATTTTAAAAGATTTCAAGGCATTTTCATGAGATTTAAACAATTTCAAAGGGATCTCCATGGGTTTTAAAAATGTTAGGGGATTAAAAAAAATTTTGCATGCGGTTTTAAAGAATTTTCGAAGATACGGAAGGATTTTAAAGGACCTGTAAGGTTATAGGATATTTTAAAAGATTCCAAGGGATTTTATAAGATTTCCGAGGCTTTCAATTATTTTATGGGGGTTTGAGAGCTCTCAAGGTGTATTTTAATAAAATTTTCAGGATTCCAGGAAGTATCATCTGATTTCATGTAATTGCACGGCATTTTATAATATTTTAATAGATTTCAAAGAATTTATTCAAAAGAAGTGAGGGATTTTGTAGGGTTTCAAAGATTTCAAGAGATTTTCAAATATTTTTTGCAATTCATTTGGAATTCGCCCTGGTTTCTTATTAATTTAATCGTACTTCTTTTAAATCTTTTCGAATTCTTCTAAATTCACTCAATTTTACTCAACTCAGTGGATTCCTAAAAAGTTTTTGTTTAATTCATCTTAAAGTCTTTTAATATTAATAAATATTTTAGAATGGTTTTGAATTCCGTTCATCGTTTTTTAAATTCAGTTTGATTTTTCATGAATTTCATCGAATTCTTCTCATTTTCCTTAAATTCCTCTAAATTCACTCAAATGTTACTGAAATAAATTGGATTTTTTCGATTTTAAAAAATTTGTCCAATTCATATGAATTTTGTTTAATTTGACTTGAATTGTTTTGTAGTCATTAGTCACTTTTTTATAAGAAATTTGTAAGGTTTCAAATTCAAAGAACAGGTTTGGAATTTACCCTGAATTCTTTTAAATTCTCTGGAATTCTCTTCAATTTTTTTAATTCACCTAAATTCTTCTAAATTTATTTAAATCTACTTATTTCAATGGATTTTTTTGAATTTTTAAAAGTTTTTATTTAATTGATCCTGAAGTCTTTTAACCTCACCTTGAATTATTATTATGCATTTTATGCATAACAAAAATTTTATTTATCTTATGCATATCATCAAATTCTTTTGAATCCCCTTGAATTTTTCTAAGCTCATTTCTAAGTTACTGAAGTCAATGAAAATTTTTCATACCTATTTTTAAATTGTTTTTAATTAATTTGATATTTTTAATTTAACTTGAATTTAAAAGAAAATTTTAATTTAAAATGAAATAATGTATTCATCGAATTCTTCTCGTTTACCTTCAATTTCTCGAAATTCATTCCAATTTTACGAAAATCAATAGAATTTTTTTGATTAAAAAAATTTTTCCAATACATTTGAATTCTTTTGAATTTAACTTGAATTGTTTTGAAGTCTTATGAATTCATCCTGAATTGTTTACCTTTGAGCGCCAAAAAAGTACCCTATGAGCGTACCAAAAAGTACCCTTTGGTCTCTATATTTATCCCATAGGGACTGTGAGGCATGTTAATGTTTTAACTGAAAATTTAACTTCCATTTTTGGTTGTAAACTGATCTTTTTTAGTGCAAAATTCAACTATTTGGTTGAAACTTTGTCTTTTTTAGTTAAAAATTCAACTATTTCGTTGAAAATTCATCTATTATTTTGAAACATTGTCTTTTTTGTAGAAAATTAATCATCTTGTTTGAAAATTCATCTTTTTTATTGACAATAAAACTATTTGTTTGAAAGATAAACTCTTTTGTTAAAAATTAATCTTTTGGTTTAATATTCATCTATTCCACGTTGACGATTTAGTACTATTCCTTTTTTGGTTGAAAACTTATCTTTTGTAGTTCAAAATTGAACTATTTGGTTGAAAATTAATCTTTTTTTAGTTGAAAATTCAACTATTTGTTTGAGAACTGACGTATTTTGTTGCAAACTCGTATTTTTTGGTAGAAAATTAAACTTTTTGGTTAAAAATTCAACTTCTTGGTTAGAAATTTATCTAGCTGGTTGAAAATGCAATATTTTTACTCGAAAATTCAGGAATTTGAAGCGATTTAAATTGAATTTAATATAGTAGTTACATTAATTTTACCTAAATATGAACTGAATTTCAAGTGTAAGAAGATAAAATAAAATTTTTTTGCATTATTATTTAAATTCATGGACGTAAGGACAAATTTAAGAATTGATTAAGTATGTTTTTGGTATTATTTAATTAATCTAGTGTGCTAATATATTGAGGAATATTTTGTTATATAATTTGTCAAAGCTTTCTAAATTAAACATATCAATTGAATCCGTAGAAACTGAAAAAAAACATTTATGATAAACTCGCTAAAGTGTACACATATTCTGAGTCGATTGTTTTAAAAAATTCGAAATATTTGAATTGCTCCTTATTATGAAAAAATTATACCCGGAAAAAACCTGAAATTGTCAGCAAATATTTTTTTCAGGATTTGAGTACTCTTCCTGTTTAAATCCTTTAAATTGTTTAGAAATCTCTTGGACTCTCTAAAAATCGTTTGAAATAATTTTAAAAAATTTTGAACTCTTTCAAATTGACTAGGAATAATAAAAAATTGACCGGAAAAAATAAACAATTGATCGGGAGAAAACCCGGAATTGACCGGGAATTTAAAATCATCGGTCTTGTGGAGACCCTGAGTATTATGTATCATTTTAATCGAGGGGCACATAATAATTGTTTTTTTTTTAATTTAAGGCTGTGGAAGGACTGCTGGATAGTCCAACTCTCTCTAGTGGCGTTATGGAATCTGAGATAGTTCTACGTTCCCGTGAACTACATCTTAGAATTTTGAAATGCCTTCAAGACCCAAGAGCCTATGGCATGCAGTGGACTAACAAAGCCGTCACGCGTTGCTTAATGGATTGCCGCGAAGAATTTCGATACAATGTCGAAGCAGTCGACTGTCTTATCAGGTAAAAATGAAAATATCTCAAGTAAGAAATCTGATCTTTTGTAAATTACAGACTTCACACTATTTCCCTATTCCCGTCTTTTCCCCTTTTTTAAAAGAATTCCTCTTTTTCCCCTTTTTTCAAGGATCATCCCCCGTTTCTCGTATTTTTGTATGCTTAAATGCGAACTGAATTATCAGACCTCAATAAGAAAATCCAAATATTTTCGGTTGAAATTTCATTCTTTTTAATTGAAAAGTCTACTATCATATTTTTGGTTCAGAATCCATCTCTTTTGTTTAGAAATTCTACTATTTGGTTGAAAATAAATGTTTTGAATTGCAAATTTAACTATTCCATTTTTTGTTGAAAATTGATCGGGGTTTGTTTAAAACTTAACCGTTTTGTATAAAATTCGTCTTTTTAACTTCAAAATTCTACTGTTTTGTTGAAAATTCGTCTTGTTGTGTTGAAAATTTCTATTATTTTGGTAAAAAATTAAAGTATATGGTTGAAAACGAACTTTTTCGTTGAAAATTCATATTTTTGGGTAACAAATTTAACTGTTTGTTAGAGAATTCGTCTCTTTGGCTTGAAAATTTAACAAATTGGTTGAATTTTCTTTTTCCCCTTGACTGAGAAATCGTTCTTAGTTGAAAATTATACTCTTTTGTTAAAAATTCGTCTTTTTCGTTTAAGAATCCATCTCTTTTGGTAGAAATTTTATCTTTTTTGGTTAAAAAGTACAACTGATTGATTACAAATTAATCTGTTTTGTTTGAGGATTGAACTATTTTGTTGAAAGTTCGTCCTTTTTGGTTGAATTCAACTGTTTTTTATTTAAAATTAAAATCTTTTTTGGTTGAAATATCAACTATTACATCTTTCGTTGAGAATTCATATTTTTTTATTGAGAAATCAATTACTTGATTGAGGGTTGAACTCCTATTTTTTAAATTAATTTTTTTAAAAGATTCATCATTTTAGATGAAAATTCATCTCTTCGGTTGGACATTTAACTATTTTGTTGAAAATTCGTTTTTTAGTGCAAAATTATATATTTTTTTTTAGTTAAATAATGATAATTTTTTATAGGTGAAAATTCGACTATTTTGTTAAAAATTCATGCTGGTCGAAAATTTAATATTTTTCTTAAACAATTCGTCTTTTTAGAAGGAAAATTGATCCTTTTAGATTAACAAATCATCTTTGTCGGTTAAAAGTTCAACTAATTAGGTTCGAAATTCAACTATATTTGTTTAAAAATTCAACTGTTTGGTTGAAAATTCGTCTTTCATGATTTAATTTGACTGTTCTTATTTAAAATTAATTTTTTGGGGTTGGAATATCTAATATTACATTTTTTTTAGAATTGATCTATTTTGGTTGAATTTAACTGTTTTTGATTCAAAAAAGTCTTATTTTTTTTGTTGAAATATCAACTATTACATTTTTCGTTGAGCATTCATTTTTTTGATTGAAAATTCAAGTTTTCGGTTGAGGGTTGAACTTCTATGTTTAAAATTCATTTTTTTGTTGTTGAAGATTCATCATTTCAGATGAAAATTAATCTCTTCGGTTGGAAATTTAACTATTTTGCGGAAAATTCGTTTTTTGGGTTGAAAATCAATTGTTTTAACTGGAAATTTAACCACTCCATTTTGAGTTAAAAATGTATCTTTTCATTTGAAAATTCAACCAAATAAGTGGCAAATTTATTTCTTTTAATTGAAAATTTTAAATATCGGTTTGTCAATACATCTTTGTAGCTTGAAAATGTAACTACTTTGTTGAAAATTTAATTCTTTTTTTGAAAGTTCAACAATTTTGTTAAAAATGCATCTATTGTTGTTGAAAATTAAACAGTTTTCTTGAACATTCGTCTTTCTAAAAACAAAATTGGTCCTTTTTGATTGAAAATTCATCTTTTTGGTTAAAAATCCAACGATTTTGTTGAAAATTCGTCCCTTTTGCTTGAAAGTGTAATTATTTGGTTGTCAAATCTACTGCTTGGTTAAAAATTCATCTTTGTTTGTTGAAAATTCAACCATTCGGTTTAGTAATAATTAAATATTTTGTTGAAAATTCAACTATTTCGTTAAAAAGTCATCTTCTCTATCGAAAAGTTAACTGTTTTGTTGAAAATTTGTTGTTTTTTTAAAAAGATAATTCAACTGTCTTTTAAAAAATGGCATTTTTTGCTTGAAGATTCAACTAATGTTGTTGAAAATTTGTCTCTTCTGCTTGAAAGTTCAACTATTTGGCTGTAAATTCATCAATTTGGTTAAAAAATCATCTTTATTGGTTGAAAATGGTATTTTTTGTTGAAAATTCATCTTTCAGTGTTTAAAAGTCAACTTTTTTTTCTAAAAAATTAGAGTTTTTGTCTTGAAAATTCAACTATTTTGTTGAAAATTCGTCTTGTTGTGTTGAAAATTTCTATTATTTTGGTAGAAAATTAAAGTATATGGTTGAAAACGAACTTTTTGGTTGAAGATTCATATTTTTGGGTAAAAAATTTAACTGTTAGAGAATTCGTCTCTTTGGCTTGAAAATTTAACAAATTGATTGAAATTTCTTTTTTCCCTTGACTGAAAAATCGTTGTTAGTTAAAAATTATACTCTTTTGTTAAAAGTTCGTCTTTTTTGTTTAAGAATCCATCTCTTTTGATAGAAATTAGATCTTTTTTGGTTAAAAATACAACTGATTGATTACAAATAAATCTGTTTTGTTTGAGGATTCAACTATTTTGTTGAAAGTTTGTCTTTTTTGGTTGAATTCAACTATTTTTTATTTAAAATTAAAATCTTTTTTGGTTGAAATATCAACCATTACATCTTTCGTTGAGAATTCATATTTTTTTATTGAAAAATCAATTACTTCATTGAGGGTTGAACTCCTATTTTTTAAATTAATTTTTGTTAAAGATTCATCATTTTAGATTAAAATTCATCTCTTCGGTTGGAAATTTAACTATTTTGTTGAAAATTCGTTTTTTAGTTCAAAATTATTATTTTTTAGTTAAATAATAATAAATTTTTGTAGGTTGAAAATTCGACTATTTTGTTAAAAATTCATGCTGGTCGAAAATTTAATAGTTTTCTTAAACAATTCGTCTTTTTAGAAGGAAAATTGATCCTTTTAGATTAACAAATCATCTTTGTAGGTTAAAAGTTCAACTATTAGGTTCAAAATTCAACTATATTTGTTTAAAAATTCAACTGTTTGGTTGAAAATTCGTCTTTCATGATTTAATTTGACTTTTTTTTTATTTAAAATTAATTTTTTGGGGTTGGAATATCTAATATCACTTTTTGTTTGAAAAGTTATCTATTTTAGTTGCATTTATCTGTTTTTGATTAAAAAAAGTCTTATTTTTTCGTTGAAATATCAACTATTACATTTTTCGTTGAGCATTCATTTTTTTAAATTGAAAATTCAAGTATTCGGTTGAGAGTTAACTTCGATATTTAAAATTCATTTTGTTGTTGTTGAAGATTCATCATTTTAGATGAAAATTAATCTCTTCGGTTGGAAATTTAACTATTTTGCGGAAAATTCGTTTTTTGGGTGGAAAATCAATTTTTTTAACTGCAAATTTAACCACTCCATTTTGAGTTAAAAATGTATCTTTTTATTTGAAAATTCAACTAAATAGGTGGCAAATTTATCTCTTTTAATTAAAAATTTTAACTATCGGGTTGTAAATACATCTTTGTAGCTTGAAAATTTAACTGCTTTGTTGAAAATTTAATTCTTTTTTTGAAAGTTCAACAATTTTGTTAAAAATGCATCTATTGTTTTCGAAAATTAAACAGTTTTCTTGAACATTCGTCTTTCTAAAAACAAAATTCGTCCTTTTTGATTGAAAATTCATCTTTCAGGCCTCACAGACCGGTCCCTATGTCCCCTATTGTACCCTATATTCAGTTTCGGTCCCTAAAGTACCCTATTTTCAAGATTTGGTCCCTATGGTACCTTATTTGTAGCCCATAATTGAACTTTAAAAAAATTTGTAATATGATCAAAGCTTCCAAAAGTCAGAGATTTTGAGAAAAAAAAAGCAATAAATCAGGGAATTTCGGCAGGAAGTAATTGTAAAAAATAATCAGGGCACACAGTTACTATTAGTCATTTTTTTTTCTCAAATCACTTTTTAGTCACTTTTTAAAATGAAAAGATCACATTAGTCACTTTTCTTTTAATAAATTAACTCATGGATTAATCACGATTCAATTCAGGTTTATACCTATTTCTGAATTGTCTTGAATTATTTTGAAATATTTCAGGGTATTTTTAAAGATTCCAAGAAACTTTTAATAGATTTCCATCATTTGAAGGGATTTTAAAGCTTTTAGAGTATTTTTTAAACTTCTAAGGCATTTCCAAGAGCTTTTAATTTGAAATATTTCAGGGCATTATTTATTAATTTCATTATTTTGAAGGGATTTTAAAGCTTTTGAAATATTTTAGGATAAAGAATTTTCCAGAATTTCGGAAGATATGAAACGATTTTACAGGACCTATAAGGTTTTAAGATATTTGAAAAATTCGTAGGATTTCAAAGGGTTTGAAGTATTTTAGGAAATCTTACAAGATTCCAAGGATTTTTTAATTGATTTGAATAATTTGAAAGGATTTCAAAGAGATTAATATATTTTAGGGTACATCATTTCCTAGAGTTTTTGAAGATATGGAACGAATTTATAGGACATAAGGTTTTAAGATATTTAAAAAGATTTCAAGGGTTTTATAAGGTTTTCGAGGATTTCAATGATTGTAAGGGTTTTTTAAAACTCTCAAGTTATTTTAATAAATTTCCCAGGATTTCAAGAAATATTACCAAAGAATTTCACGGGATTTTATAATATTTTAGTGGATTTTAAAGAATTTATTCAAGAGAAGTGAGGTATTTCGTAGGGTTTCAAAGATTTTGAGTTTTGACATTAGTTTTTTTGGAATTCATCCTGAATACTTATTTATTTATCCAAAGTTCTTTTAATTACTTTTGAATTTGTTGAATTCACTTGAATTCTTCTAAATTTACTCAATTCTACCTAAAATTCAATAGATTTTTTAAATATTTTTAAATGTTTTTATTTAATTGATCCTGAGGATCAATTAATAAAATGATCAAAGGATTTGAAATATTTTAGGTTATTTAAAAAGATTACGAAGTAATATTTAACTGATTTTAGTAATTTCGAGAGTAATTTAATGAAATTTCAAAGGATTTGCAATATTTTAGGGTATTGTAAAATATTTCCAGGCGCTTTCAAGGGCTTTAAAAAATTTCAAGGGATTTTCAAACGTTTTAATAATTTTAAGGGATTTTAATATTTTAATGGATTTCAAAGAATTTTATCACAAAAAGTGAGGTATTTCGTAGGGTTTCCAAGATTGGAAGAGATTTTCAAATATTTTTTACAATTCATTTGGAATTCGCCCTGAATTCTTATTAATTCATCCTGAATTCTTTTAATTATTTTGAATTCTTCTAAATTCACTCAATTCTGCTCAATTCAATGGATTTAAAAAAAGTGTTTATTTAACTTCAATTCTTCGGCATTTCATGAAATTCTTTTTAATTTTTCTAAATTTCTTTCAGACTTGCTCAATTCAATGAATTTTTTTCATATGTTTGAATTGTTTTGAATTCACTTGATTGTTTTTTAAATTCAGTTTGATTTTTTATGAATTTCATCGAATTCTTCTCGTTTCCATTAATTTCCTCTAAATTCACTCAAATTTTACTGAAATAAATGGATTTTTTCAATTTAAATAAATTTTTCTAATTCATTTGAATTCTTTTGAAGTGTTTTGTAGCCATTAGTCACTGTTTTGGTTAGAAACTAGTCGGGTTTCAAAGATTTGAGGAGATTTGAAATTATTTTTTGGAATTCACCCTGAATACTCTTAAATTCTTTGGAATTCTCTTGCATTTTTTTAATTCACTTGAATTCTTCTAAATCTACTCAATTCCACGTAATTAATTGGATTTTTTTTTAATTTTTGAATATTTTTATTCAATTGATCCTTAAGTCTCTCAACCTCACCTTGAATTCTCAGGAATTTCATGAAATTCTTTTGAATTCACTTGAATTTTTCTAAGCAATTATACAATACAATTAAGTTTTTTTTATATATTTCAAACTGTTTTCAATTAATTTGAACTTTTTTAATTCACCCTGAATTTTTATGAATTTCATCGAATTTTTTTCGTTCACCTTAAATTCCTCTAAATTCATTCCAATTTTACGGAAATCAATGGAATTTTCTTTATTTTTACAATTATTTCCAATTCAATTGAATTCTTTTGAATTTAACTTGAATTGTTTTCAAGACTTATGAATTTACCCTGAACTTGTTACCATTTGAGCGCGAAAACAGTACCCTATGAGCGTGACAAAAAGTACCCGTTGGTCCCTATATTTTATCCCATAGGGACTATGAGGCCTGATCTTTGTATGTTGAAAATTCAACTTTTTGGTTAAAAATCCAACGATTTTGTTGAAAATTCGTCCCTTTTGCTTGAAAGGGTAACTATTTGGTTGTCAAATCTACTGCTTGGTTAAAAATTCATCTTTGTAGGTTGAAAATTCAACTATTTGGTTTAATAATAATTAAATATTTTGTTGAAAATTCAACTATTTTGTTAAAAAGTCATCTTCTTTATCGAAAATTTAACTGTTTTGTTGAAAATTTGTCTCTTCTGCTTGAAAGTTCAACTATTTGGCTGTAAATTCATCTATTTGGTTAAAAAGTCATCTTTCTTGGTTGAAAATGGTATTTTTTGTTGAAAATTCATTTTTGAGTGTTTAGAAGTAAACTTTTTTTCTAAAAAATTAGAGTTTTTGTCTTGAAAATTCAACTATTTTGTTGAAAATGCAATATATTTCGACTTGAATTCTTAAGCGTTTTCTTTTTTAGTTCAATATGGTACCTACATATGAGGTTCATTCTGCTAAACTAATCGTAGGTGGCAGCACCGAGCCGAGTACTAGACCCTCTGTCGATGAGATACGAATTTCAACAAAAGAAATTTTGTTAATAAGTATAAAGTGCCATTTATACCTTGTAAACATAACAAAATATATTTTTCAAACTTTTTTATCAATATTTATCATATAGAATTCGTAAAAGGTTGATAAATCCTTTTCTGACTGTCACATGCAAAGTGAGGTTAGGTTTACTATAGTTCACCATATATTCAATTGTATGTATAATTTCCACTAAAAGTATAAAATACCTTTGCATGTAAGCATTAAACATATATTTAAAGATTATTTACCCTCATATATTTAATTATAAGCAACCGTACACCTAGCACCATATTTTTTCGTCTCTCATCGACAGCGGGTCTAGTACTCGGCTCGGTGCTGCCACCTACGATTAGTTTTGCAGAATGAACCTCATTTGATTTAAAAGAAATATGATAAAACTTGGAAATTGATTAAAAATCCCTTGATATGTTTCAGATCACACTTGCTGAATTTGCCGCAGTTTGATTTAGGGCTTGCACACACAATGGAAAATGGAAGTGCTATGGCCACTGCCTTCGCAATGCAACTAGTTCAGCTTTACTTGGTGGACGAAAGACAAACTACACACGTTACAGAGTCTGATCTCTTTAACACTATCGAGATCCTCGTTAGAATGTCTCACATCAGAGCTCCACCAGAGGGGTTAGTCTTTATTCAAATTTACATTACTTAATTTAGATCTAAATTAAATT
This sequence comes from Andricus curvator, assembly GCA_932195095.1. Lineage (NCBI taxonomy): Eukaryota > Metazoa > Arthropoda > Insecta > Hymenoptera > Cynipidae > Andricus > Andricus curvator. The sequence continues at coordinate 78,505 of CAKNYM010037435.1, read as the reverse complement.
CTCCACTATAATAAAATTGAATATATTTTCAGCATTTTGCTCTTCAGACTGACAAGTTTGATAGAATCCCTACGAGCGAACCATGATCCAGGCGTACTTGCAGACAGAGTTCCTGCAGGTCCAACAGCTCATATTCACTCGGGAATAATGCAAGCAAAAGTGAGCAAACTTTGTTAGATTCTTTCGATAAAATTGAAAATGAAGAAAATAGGCTGACCCTATTATTTTTGTTTGTTCAGGCCCGCGACTATGACGACCCACCAGGCTTGTACGAAAAGACAGAATTCCTGTTGAGAGAGTGGGTTCAAATGCACCATAGTCCAACCCACGCCCGGGATCCAACCAAGGCTTTTGGTACCTTTGTTCATCACATGAACATCCACGGAATCTTGAAGACTGACGACCTGATAACGAGATTCTTTAAAATCAGCACCCAGATGTGCGTCGACTTGTGTTACAGAGCACTTGGAGAACCAAACACTGGAGCTTCGGCAGTCCGAGCTAAATGCTTCCACACCCTGGATGCATTCGTACGACTTGTCGCTCTCCTCGTTAAACATTCGGGCGATACCACCAACACCCACACGAAAATTAATCTGCTGAACAAGGTGCTTGGCATAGTTGCCGGAGTTTTACTCCAGGACCATGAGATTCGTCAAACTGAGTTCCAGCAACTGCCTTATCACAGGTGAATATTTTCTAAATGTTATTAATTAATTGGCGATGTTCGTATATTATACGGGGGTAGGGTGGCCGCAGGTCAGGGAAAAGCTAGGGAAATTTTTTGGTTCGGAAAAGTCAGGGATTTAAGAAAAATTACGAAGCTTTTGTGAGAAGCACTTTAAGTAATTGTCAAGAATAATCAGGACTGCCACACACTTTTAGTTACTTTTTAAAGGTAAAGTTAAATAAGATCACTTTAGCCACTTTTGTTTCAATAAATTAACCGCTGGTTTTACCGATATTTAATTCATGTTTATACCTATTTCTGAATTTTTTGAAATCTTTTGGGGTATTTTAAAAGATTCCATGGAATTTTCAATAGATTTCAATAATTTGAAGGTGTTCCAAAGGATTTTAAAGATTTCAGGGTATTTTTAAAACTTCCAAGGTATTCTTGAAAGGTTTAAAAAGTTTCAAGGGATTTCAACAGATTTCAAAGGATTTTTAATATATTAGTTTATGGAACAATTTTATTATAGGACCTATAAGGTTTTAGGACTTGGATTTGAATGATTTTACAGGGTGTCTAGCGACCTTGAAAACCTTGAAAACCTGGAATTCTCCTTGAATTTTTTTTAAACCTTGAAAACCTGGAAATCTCCTTGAATTTTTTACGAGAACCTTGAACTTTAATTATTTTTTGTTCCCTTTTTAAATAGTAATTTTAATGAAATGCAAAGAGTAATTTGAATTTCTTAACCTATTATGAAAGAAAAATCTCGCTTAGAAAAAAATCTTGCTACTGAAAAGTGTTTTATTCATCAAGATATAATTTATCTTTTGTTTATTACAGAATAAATAAAGAGATTTCAAAGCACTTTTTCTAGACTGTACCAATTATTTTATAGATTGCAAAGAACAGACTTTAATATTGTGAATAATTCTAGAAGTTTTTAATTTCTTCTCCGCTAATATAGAACATTGAAGTATAAATTTTGTTGTGGTATTCAACTTAGAAATTATAAAAATTATTAGTTTAAAATGTCGATGTTAATTCACTTTCAGAATTAGAATAAGCCATGGTTATACAACGGATTTTTTGAGGGGTTGACCACTCGGTTTTTGAGTGTACACCAGATTTCAAAAGATTACAAAATATTTCTAAAGATTTCACGGATGTGAACGATTTAAAAAAGGCGCGCAGATCAGATTTCCATAAAGAGTTCACAGCAATTTCACAAATATTTGAAAGATTTAAAGGATTTCAAAGGTTTGAAAAAGGGTACAGTAAACCAGATTTCAAAGATTTCAAAAATTTGAAACAATTTCAAGAGGTTTTAAAACAATTTAGAACATTTCAAAAGATTTCAAATAATTCAACGATTTCAACGAATACAAAAGATTTTCTAAACAAAGATTCAAGAAAGATTTCATAAACATTTCAATAGATTTCACAAAGATTTCAAGATTTTAAATATCGTTTGTAATACTTCAAAAAATTCCAACGAATTCACGAAGATTTCACAAAGATTTCAAAGGCTTCAAACATTTCACAAAGATTTCGAACATTTAACAAAGATTTTAAAACTTTCAAAAGATTTCTAAAATGGTATATTTAACTATATTTCCAAGATTTTAAAATATTTAAAAGATTTTAAACAATTTCAAAATTTTTTAGGAGATATCAAAAGATTTCACAAAAGTTTCAAAGATTTCATAAAAAAATCATTAAGATTTCAAAAGAATCCGAGAATTTCAAAGATTTCAACAAGGGTGCAGTACACCAGATTTCAAGGATTTCAAAACATCTCAAACATTTTAAACGATTAAAAAATTTTTGAGAAGATTTCAAATATTCGAGTGATTTGAAACGATTACAAAAGATTTAGGAAAGATTTCAAAGAATTCATAAGGATTTCAAAGAATTCATAAGGATTTCAAAAGATTTCATGAATTTCAAAGATTTCAACAGGGGTACAGTACACCAGGTTTCAAAGATTTCAAAGATTTCAAAACATTTCAAAGATTCTAAGCAATTTCAAAAGGTTTCGACACATTTGGGAAAATTTCAAAAAAAATTCAAAGATTTCAAACGAACACAAAAGATTTCGCAAACAAAGATTACAGAAAGAGTTCGGAAATATTTTAAATATTTCATTAAGATTTTAAAATATTTCAGAAAGTTACACAAAGATTTTACAAAAGCTTTAAAACATTCCAAAAGATTTCTCAAAGATTTCACCGAAATTTCAAGCTTTCACTAAGGTTTGTAATACTTCAAAAAATTCCAACGAATTCACAAAAATTTCAAAAGACTTCACAAAGATTTCAAAGATTTCAGTGATTTCAAAAACATTACAAAGATTTAAAAATATTCCCAAAGATTTCACAAAGACGACTCATGTTCGCAAAAAATTAAGAATTTGTTTATTTATGATTCGGCTTTCTTTAGAAATTGTTGGACAATAAAAAATGAAATGGCTCTTTTTTTACATGTATGAAAAACGTTTATTTCATTATTTGATGTAAAAAAAAGGGGACGTGGAAAAATTTAATTTCTTGACCTGGAAAAGCTGGAAAAGACCTGGAATTTTGTTCCTAAAAATCGCTAGACACCCTGTTTTAAGGAATTTTAAAAGCGCTCAAGGTAAAATTTTCCAGAATTTCAAGAAATATCAGATTTCATGTAATTTCACGGGATTTTATAATATTTTAATGAATTTCAAAGACTGTATTTACAAGAATTAAGGGATTTCAAATATTTCAAGGTATTAATAATAAATTTAATGCTTTCACGATGATTCATTATAATAAATTTAAAATTTAAAGCTTTTACGGGTTTCAATCGTGTGGAAAAAGCTTTAAATTTTTATTAAAATCTTTTTTTGTTGAAATAACAACTATTACATTTTTCGTTGAGCATTTATTTATTTTTATTGAAAATTCAACTACTTGCTTGAGAGTTGAACTTTTATGTTTAATATTAATTTTTTTTATGATTCATAATTTTAGATGAAAATTAATGTCTTCGGTTGGAAATTTAACTATTTTGTGAAAAATTCGTTTTTTTTGCGTTGAAAATTAATTGTTTTAACTGAAGATTTAACCATTCCATTTTGAGTTAAAAACTTATCTTTTTATTTGACAATTCAACCAAATAGATTGCAAATTTATCTTTTTTAATTGAAAATTTTACCTACCGGGTTATGAATACATCTTTGTTGCTTGAAAATTTAACTACTTTGTTGAAAATTTAACTTTTTTTTAATTCAACTATTTTTTTAAAAATTCATCTTTTCTGGTGGAAAATTTAACAGTTTTCTTGAACATTAGTCTTTCTGAAAACAAAATTGGTCCTGTTGGATTGAAAATTCATCTTTGCCGGTTGAAAATTCAACTTTTTGGTTAAAAATCCAACGATTTTGTTGAAAATTTGTCCCTTTTGCTTGAAAGTGTAACTATTTGGTTGTCAAATCTACTATTTGGTTAAACATTCTTCTTTGTAGGCTGAAAATTCAACTATTTGGTTTAGTAATAATTAAATATTTTGTTGAAAATTCAACTATTTTGTTAAAAAGTCATCTTCTTTATCGAAAAGTTAACTGTTTTGTTGAAAATTTGTCTCTCCTGCTTGAAAGTTCAACTATTTGGCTGTAAATTCATCTATTTGGTTAAAAAATAATCTTTCTTGGTTGAAAATGGTATTTTTTGTTTGTGAGAAGCACTTTAAGTAATTGTCAAGAATAATCAGGGCTGCCACACACTTTTAGTCATTTTTTAAAGATAAAGTCACTTTTTAAATAAGATCACTTTAGTCACTTTTGTTTCCATAAATTAACCGATGGGTTGACCAATATTTAATTCATGTTTATACCTATTTCTGAATTTTTTGAAATCGTTTAGGGTATTTTAAAAGATTCCATGTAATTTTCAATAGATTTCAATAATTTGAAGGTGTTCCAAAGGATTTTAAAGATTTCAGGGTATTTTTAAAACTTCCAAGGTATTCTTTAAAAGATTTAAAAAGTTTCAAGGGATTTCAACAGATTTCAAAGGATTTTTAATATACACGGAGAAAAAAACCACACTGTTATAGTAGGCTGAGCTCTTAATATTACAGCATGGATCTTCATGTGCGAAATTGGTATGAATTTCTACCAATATTGGCATCAGGTTAGACATTTTTAGCATTAAATGTCCTATACCATAAAAGAATCAAGCGCATGCCGTTATTGCTGGAGTCACATGCCCTTAGAGCAGTTGTGCCTTGCGAAAATAGCTCGAACTTCGCCTTGCTACGGTTGTAAGAAAACTCATCCTATTAGAGTATGAGTACTCTTACAAAAGAGATATTAGGCCACGCCTACCGGCGCTTGCGCGTGACCTAATATCTCGTTTGTAACAGTACTCATACTCTAATAGGATGAGTTTTCTTACAACCGTAGCAAGGCGAAGTTCGAGCTATTTTCGCAAGGGATAACGGCTTTAAAAGCATGAATCTTTGTACTTTTTTAGGATAAAGGGATTCCTGCTTAAAATGAATGAATTTCGTACCAAGATAGCAAGAATGAAACCTACGACAAAAGCATGACTAGTGCTCTTACTATTATAGGCATATTTTTTTCTCCGTGTATTAGAGTATTTATGGAACAATTTTATTATAGGACCTATAAGGTTTTAGGATAAGCTTTCAAGGTAAAATTTTCCAGAATTTCAGGAAATATCAGATTTCATGTAATTTCACGGGATTTTATAATATTTTAATGAATTTCAAAGATTGTATTTACAAGAATTAAGGGATTTCAAATATTTCAACGTATTAATAATAGATTTAATGCTTTCACGATGTTTCATTATAATAAATTAAAAATTTAAAGCTTCTACGGGTTTCAATCGTGTGCGAAAAAACTTTAAATTTTAAATTTATTATTTCAAGGTATTATCCTAGATTTTAGAACATTTTAAAAGATTCCAAGGAATTTTCAATTGATTTCTATAATTTGAAGGGATTCTAAGTATTTGAGGATATTTTAAAAGAATCCAAGGCATTTTAAAGAGATTTAAAAAAGTTCATGAGGATTTGAAAGGATTTAAAATATTGTTGGGTATTTTGAAAGATTCCAAGGAATTTTTTATTGATTTCAATAATTTGAAGGAATTTCAAAGTATTTGAAGTATTTTAGGGTATTTAAAAAAATTCCAAGGCATTTTGAAAAGTTTTAAGAAATTGCAAAAAAAAATTTCAAAGGATTTAAACAATTTTAAGGAATTTTATAAGATTCAAAGTCATTTCAAATTGATTTCAGTAATTTGAATGGGTTTCAAAGGATTTTAAATATTTTAGGGTATTTTAAAAGATTTAAGGAATTTTTTATTTCAATCATTTGTAGCGATTTCAAAGGATTAGAAGTATTTGGGGCTATTTTAAAAGATTCCAAGTCATTTTCAAGAGATTTTAAAATGTTTCAATGGATTTCATAAGATTTGAAAGGATTTGAAATATTCTAGGGTATTTAAAAAGATTCCAAGGAATTATGAATAGATTTCGATAATTTGAAGGGATTTCTAAGGATTTGAAGTATTTTAGGATATTTAAAAAAATTCCAAGGCATTTTGAAGAGCTTTGAAAAGTTTTGAGGGATTTCAAAATCAAATTTCAAATTATTTAAACAATTTTAAGGAATTTTATCAGATTTCAAGACATTTTAAATTGATTTCAGGAGTTTTAAGCAATTCTAAAGGGTTCGAAATATTATAACGTGTTTTAAAAGATTCCAAAGCATTGTTAATAAATTTAACAATTTTCGTGGGATTTCCAAGAATTTCAAAGGATTTACCAAATTTTTCATGCAGCTATAAAGAATTTCCTCAAATTTCGGAATATATGGAAGGATTTCACAGCTTTCCCAAGGGTTTAAAATTTGTTTAAAGTTCCAAGGGATTCTATAAGATTTCCGAGGATTTTAATAATTTTAAGATATTCTTTTACATTCGTTTGAATTCTCGGGAATTCTCTTGAATCTGTTTAATTCACTTAGATTCTTCTAAATGCACTCAATTATACTCAATTCAATAGATTAAAAAAAATATATTTTGTTTAATTCATCGTGAAGTCTTTTAAACTCGCCTTAAACTCTTGGGCATTTCGTCAAATTCTGTTTGATTCCCCTAAATTACTCTAAATTCACTGCAATTTTACTGAAATCAATGGAATTATTTGGATTTTTATAATTTTTTCTCATTTATTTGAATTCTTTTGAAGTAAATTTAAATTGTTTTGAAGTCTTACGGATCAAATTCTTTTAAATTCAAAAGAAGATTAGTCACATTACTAATGTACATTAATGACTTTTTGGGTTAGAAATTGGTCACTTATGGTCACTTTTCTAGTTTTAGACGAGTTCGCTTAAAAATTGTGAATAAAAAAATTACGCAAAATGTTTTGTCACACCCCTGTCCCAACCTGCATATTTAAAATGAAAAATTGTTAAATAATATTAACACAATTTTTTAAATATTTGAGATTCACCGATATCACTTATATCACTTTGACTAATTTTTCAAATCAAATTCGACTGTGGCAGTCCTGATAATAATAAATATAAAAATTTTAATTTGAAATTGTTTTATTCCATTGATAAAAGATTCTATATTAAAAAGTTTACAAGATGTTGGTCTTTAAATAATAATCAGGGTGGCGACTTGACCGGGAGACCGCGAAATGACCTGGAATTTTATTGACCGGGAAAAAACCGGGAAATGACCGGGAATTTAAATTAAAAACCGGGAATTTACTTCTGATTATAGAAAAATTCAAGAAATATAATTTCACTTGGAACAGGGAATTTTTTACATGGAATGGGAATTTTTTAAAGGAATTATAATTCGGATTTAGAAGAAAGGAATTTTCAAAAATCCCTCTTCCAAGTCAGAATTCGTCACAATTTGAAAGTTCCCTCTTCTAAATTTTAGGTAATAAAAGTACTTGAAGCAGTTTTCAGAGTAGAGGTAGAATTTCAAAGAAGAAATATTTCTGAATTATAATAGAAATTTTTTTTTACATTGTTCGTTGTTTGAAAATGTATGTAGTTTGTGGAAAATGCATCTATTTTTGTAGACAATTAAACTTTATGGTTGACAATTCATCTTTTTGGCATAAAATTAAACTATTCCAGTTAAAGATTCATCATTTCAGTTGAAGATTCATAATTTTATTTGAAAATTCACCAATTTGGTTGAAAATTAATTTCTTTAAACGAAAATTTAACTGTTCCATTCTGAGTTGAAAGTTAAAATTTTCAAGTTCGGAATTCCACAATTTGGATAAAAATTTGTCTTTTTAAATGAAAATTTAACTATTCCGATGAAAATTCATGTATTTTGTTAAAAAATCGATTTTTTTGTTGGTAAAAAATTATCTTATTTTTCTTTGAAAGTTAATCTTCTTGTTTAAAAATTCTTCTTTTCGGTTAAAAATTCAAGTATTCCAGTCAAATATTTATTATTTTAGTTGAAAATTCATCATTTAGGTTTGAAATAAAATTATTTGGTTGAAAGTTAAGCTCTTTTGTTAAAAATTAATTTTTTTTTTAGTTGAAAATCCATCGTTTTAATTAAAAATTCATTTCTTTGGTTGAAAAATGAGCTGTTTGATTGAAAATTTGTTTTTTCTTTGGATGTTTTTTGGTTGAAAATTATTTTTTTTTTCAACTGAAAATGTAACTATTAATCCAGTTGAATATTTCATAATTTTAGTTCAAAATCCATGTCTTTGGTTGAACATTCATTTTTGACTAAAAATTTGATTATTCAATTTTTGGTTGAAAAATTATCTTTGTTAGTTGAAAATTCGTCTTTTTTGGTAGAAATTAATCTTCTTGGTTGAAAATTAATCTTTTTGGTCAAAAATTCAATTATTCTAGTTAATGATTCATCATTTAAGTTAAAAATTCATCTTTCTGGTTTGAAATTCAACTATTGCAATTAAATATTTACAATTTTAATTGAAAATTCATCACTTTGTTTGAAAATGTAACTATTATTTTGAAAGTTAGTTTTTTTTGTTGTTAAAAGTTAGTTTTTTCTGTTGAAACTAATTTTTTTAACTGAAAATTTAACTTATTCCAATTGAAAATTCCATAGCTGTTGTTGAAAATTCATCTGTTTGGTTAAACATTAATTTTTTTTAACTTGAAATTTAATTATTAAAGTTTTGGTTGACAATTTATCTTTTTTTAGTAAACATTAATTTTTTCGTTTGAAAATTGAACTATTTCAGTTAAAGATTCATTGTTTTAGTTGAAAACTCTTATGTTTGGTTTACAAATAATCTTTTTAACTAAAAATGTTACTATTCCATTTTCGATTGAAAATTATTATTTTTTCAGTTCAAAATTTAACTATTTGGTTGAAAATTTTTCTTTGATTAAAACTTCAAACTTTTCTTTAAAAGTTAATGTATTTGGTTGAAAAATTGTATTTTTGGGTAGAAAATTAATCTTTTTATTTAAAATGTAATCTTCTTTAAAAATTCGTCTTTTTGGTTGAAAATTCGAGTGTTCCACTTAAATATTCATCATTTTAGTTGAAAATGTATCTTTTTGGTTTAAAATTTAACTATTCCAGATAAAGACTCATAATTTGATTTGAAAATTCATCACTTTGGTTGAAAATTGAACTATTTTGTTGAAAATCCGTTTTTTTGTTGAAAATTAAGTTTTTTAACTGAAAGTTTAACTATTCAATTTTTTTGTAAAAAATTGATATTTTTTAGTGGATAATTTAAGTATTTTTTTCAAAATTCATTTATTTTGTAACGTTTTGCTCTGTTGTGTTAAAAGATGTTTAGAACGAGCGTCATGAATTAAAATAAATGTTTGCGTTTTGCGGCAAATATAAATATGTTACTTTGAGTTTACCGGGAAAATTGAAAAATTTGACCGGGGAAAACCGGGAAATGACCGGGAATTTGAAATCGTCCGCCGAATCGCCACCCTGATAATGGTCAGGAAAATTGACAAATGAATTTTTGCGGCCACCCTGCTTAAAGAATTTCAACTCATCTACATAATATTTTTCTCATTTGCACAGAATTTTCATAATGCTCTTCCTTGAGCTATGTGCCCCCGAACCAGTCCTTGAGGCCATCAATTTCCAAGTGCTGACCGCCTTCTGCCACACACTCCACATTCTTCGTCCAGCAAAAGCTTCGGGCTTCTGCTACGCTTGGCTGGAGCTGATTTCTCACCGAGTTTTCATCGGAAGGATGCTCGCTATCACTCCTCAACAAAAATGCTGGGGAATGTACGCTCAGCTTCTGATCGATCTTTTCAAATACCTCGCGCCTTATCTTCGGAACGCCGAACTCGCCAAGCCAGTAACTCTTCTGTACAAAGGAACCCTACGTGTACTATTGGTTCTCCTCCACGACTTCCCAGAGTTCCTTTGTGACTACCATTATGGCTTCTGCGATGTCATCCCACCGAACTGTATCCAAATGAGGAATCTAATTCTCAGCGCATTTCCCAGAAATATGCGTCTACCCGATCCCTTCACACCAAACTTGAAAGTCGACATGCTGCCGGAAATCGCGCATGCACCAAGAGTTCTCACCAACTTTTCATCCATGATCCAACCGCCAAATTTCAAGAAGGAGCTGGACTCTTATTTGAAGGCTCGTGCACCGGTTACCTTCTTGTCTGACTTGAGGGGCAATCTACAAGTCTCGCAAGAAGCGGGGTCAAGGTATAATATTCAACTGATGAACGCTCTGGTTTTGTATGTTGGAACGACAGCGATTACCTTCATCAGAGGCAAAGGTCACACACCCAATATGTCTACGATTGCCCATTCCGCCCACATGGATATATTCCAGAATTTGGCTGTGGATTTGGACACTGAAGGCAGATATCTCTTCTTGAATGCGATTGCTAATCAGCTGAGATATCCTAATAGTCATACTCATTACTTCAGCTGTACGCTGCTGTATCTCTTCGCCGAGGCGAACACTGAAGCTATCCAGGAACAAATCACCAGAGTGCTACTTGAGAGGCTTATTGTCAATAGACCACATCCTTGGGGATTACTCATTACGTTTATTGAACTGATCAAAAATCCTACGTACAAATTTTGGACACACGAGTTCGTGCATTGCGCACCTGAAATTGAAAAGTGAGTTAATTTGTCATTGCTATTTTTTCTTAGTTGCTTTGTTTATATATTTATAATTGGAGAGTGACTTTTTTCAATTAAGTTTGCTTGTACATTTATAAACGAGTAAGTAGTGTAGTTTGGATATTTTCTGAATAATAACTTGTTTTCAATTTCAGTTATGTGAATTTTTATTTTAGTTTCACTGGTCATCATTTTAGAGGGATTTTTGTCCTCTAACTCTGTGGACATTAGTGTGTTTAGTTTCATTAATTTTTGGATGTGTAGACAAATAATAATAGGTATTTTTTACAAAGAATTTTAAGAATGATTTTCAGAAATACAAACTAGTTTCATTCAGAAAATTATGCAATTTCTAATCAATTTTTCAAATTTTGAAATTTTAATATAATTGAAAAATTGTATTTAAACAGAAACTAAACGAAAAATATTCTAGTTATTCAAGTTGACATTTGATATCGATAAAAATATATGTTTATTGGATGAAATTGTATGCATAGTAGGGCGTAGCGTAAAATACAAATTTCAGAAAAGGAAAGACCCTGGGGTCCTATCCTTTTTTTAAATCAACTAAATTTTGTTTCTATCCCTCGTGAAATTTTTTTACAAATACGTAAGAAAAGCTCGAACCATTTTTGCAGAAGAGTATAAATAAATTACAACATCAATTACAAGAAATTAAAACTTCTGTCTGTTGTTTGGACAAGTTTTGTATTTTCTTAGTATATTGTTGCATTTTATTGTAGTTTCAATATTTTACTTGAAAGTATACAGGAGTTTACAGTTTTGCATCAAAATATTTGTTTTTTTTTCGAGCCATGATGTAAAATTCAAATGAAATAATCACTATAAAATCGAAAAAAAAGTTAAGTGTCGCTTAAAGCTCTAAAACAACTTTATTTTTTATTTTTTTCGTGATTAATTCATCTTAATATTCTATACTTTAAACGTAGAAGATTTTTTGTCTGAGCCAATCACTTACTTAACATAAAATTATCTCATTATTTTAAATATTTTATCGTTCTAGGTCGAAAAAGAACAAATTTTTGGATGCCGATATTGCAAATTTTTGTGTACTTTCGTATTAAATATTAAAATCACAATATACAAAAAAAAGTACAAACTTCGTCCAAATAATAAGCAAAAGTTCTAATTTCCTGTAATTGATTTGTATTTTCCTGTAAAAATAGTTCTGGGTTTTCGTATTTAGTTGTATAAAAATTTCAACCTGGAATTCAAGAAAAATATTAATAAATTTGATTTTTTTTTTTAAATTAATTTTTATGAAGTTTCGGTTAACAAAAACTACACAATTAAGGTTTTCAGGTGTCGAAATAGTGATTTTTATTTTTCATGGAGTCCACTAGTATGTAAAATTAAAAATTCTCATTGTCCGGAAAACCACGCATTTTTTTAGATCGGAATTTTTACATATTTTTAGAAGAAAATTTTAGCCAATCAGTTAAAATATCATTAACTACATGTTGACAATGCAATTTAAAATAATCTTGAATTCTATCTTTCCTCTTTTTTGAGAAATTATTTACCAATTTAAAATACGTTCAATTTCAACTTTTTTTTTTAATTTTATATTTAAAGAATTTTTAAATGCATTTTTGAAGACTTAGACAATCAAAAATTAAACAATGTACCGATATTAACGTTAAAAATTGAACTGTTTCAATTCGAAAGTCTTAATAGTTAAACAAATGTAAACGTACAATTGAAACATTATAAGCTATTTTCAATTTTAAAATAACCTCAAATTAATAGATTCATAATTAAATGCATGTATTAAATTTTAAATTCTATTCAAATATTGTTTTAGTCTAAAATATTCCAATTTTAATCCATTCAAATTGAATTGTTTTTTTTTAAGAAAAAGAACAATGATTTAATATTTAATAATATTTGGCTGATCATTTTAAATGAGCAATTATAAATGAAACATTCAAAACTGAATTGTTTGAAATAGAAAGCCTTGAATCGTTAAAATTTTCAGAGCTAAATTTAAACTTTGAATGTTACAATTTCAATTTTTCTACTTTTAAATTATTTAATTTTTAAATTAGAAAAAATTCGATTAAGTTAAGAGAGATTTAGAAGTTTTTAAAGATTCAAAATTAATTTGAAACTTGAAATGATTTCACATAAATTAAAATGTAATGTAGATTTTTGCTGATTTCGAACAAAAAATTTAGAAGCTTGTTAAGAATTGTGAAAGGTTTCATTAGAATATCAAAATTTTTGTAAGATTCTCAGGAAAATTGAAAATGATTTTTTATTTTGAAAAATTAATTTTGAAAGAATATTTCAAAAGAGACGTTTTGAAAAAATTTCAAAAATAATTAAAAATTTCGAAAGATTTAAAAAAAAAAATTTAAGCAAAATGTAGATTTTTGAAGATTTTGAAATCAAGTCTTGACGTTTTTTTAAGTATTTCGAAAGGTTTTAAGATAATAAAAGAAAGTCTTGAGGTTCTTGGGAAAATTGAAAATTCATATTTTTTTGAAAGAATTATTTTAAGCGAATATTTAAAAATATTTCAAAACAAAAACCGGAAATAATTTAACTTCTAATTTAAAAAGGGTTCATTTTATAAATAAAGAATTTGTAATCATTTAATTTTTCATGTTTTTAACATAAAATTGCTTAAAATTATATAATTTTGAAAATTTACCAATTTATTGATTCATTCTTCAAGTTAGAGCATTAAAATTTATAACGTGGATTTATATTTTTTAACTGAATTTGAAGCTTTGAACTGTACAATTTATAAATGTATAAAATTGTAAATTTTGCAGTTTAACTGCATTTATTTTAAAATTATTCGATGGAAAAGTGTTAAAAGCTTCCATTTTATACTTTGAGTGCTTTAATTTGCAGTTCGAATTTTTTAATTTCAGTGGCCGTTAAGAAGGATTATTTTAATGAAGAAAAATTAATACAGCAGAAAATATATATTTGATTGAGATCTGTTTTCATTTAAATTATTTTTTAATACGACCAATAATTTTGAAGTAAATCAGGAAAAACATGTTTTTTTAAAATGATTTTTCGGGAAATTTTAGTAGAATCCCTCAGAAAAAATTGTTCTGATCCAGAGAAAATTTTACACAGTTGGTAAAATGGAAAAGAATAGAACCCCAGGATCTTTCATTTTCTGAAATTTGTATTTTACGCTACGCCCTAATACATAGCACAACAAATCGAATCCTTCATGACTAGGGGTTTACTAGAGGATTTTGAAGCTGGAAAAATGATTTCTCTTTAGAAATAATAAAATCAGTGCGTTATTTTGAATTAATTCAAATATCCTGCCATTTTTCTTGCAATAATATAGAATCTATCTAAAAAAAGTCGTGTAACGAAATATATCGAAAATGTTGCACGCATTGTTATTGAAAACCTGATTGGCTTTTGAATGAGTTGAAATCGTTCCGTTTTTTACATTTGAAATTTAAAAGTGAAATCCACTGCTACTTTCATACAGGAATAAAAAATAATTCTATTAAATAACAAAAAATTATTCATTTCCGTTAATTCTTTAAAACCGAGGGGTTGATCATTGGAATTTTGAGTTTAAGTGATTACAAAGGATATTATGGGATTTCAGGGTATTTAAAAAGATTTCAAGCAATTCCAAACAATTTCTAGAGACTGTAAACAATTGTAAAAGATTTGGAAGATTTTCACAGATTATCTATGATTTTTAATCGATTTAAGAAGATTTCAAGGGATTTTGAGAGATTTTAAAAGATTTAAAGCGTTTCAACATATTTCAGGGCAAATCAAAAAACTTTTATTTGTTTCAGTGGATTTCAAAGAATTTTTAGGATTTGTAAAGTATTTTAAAAGATTTTAGGGATTTCCGAAATATTTTAAGAGATTTCATATCACTTTTAAACGGATTACAAGTAATTTTAAAACATTTAAAGAGATTTCCGAGAATATTTTGAGATTTTTATGGATTTCAACTAATTTTAGAAGTCTTCAAGGGATTTAGAGAGGTTTTAACAATTTAAAAAAAAGTTTTCAATGGGCTTCAAAATATTTCACGGTATTAAGCCCGGGTTATTGCAAAACTACTAAAGGTTTCAAAACATTTTAAGGAATTTCAAGAGATTGCATAATATTAAAAAGAGGATTTCAAGTCATTTGAACAGGTTTAAAAAATTATAAGACATTTCAAACGATTTGAAAAAAATCTATGGGATTTCACGGGCTTCCAAAATTTTTCAATTGAATATGACGGATTTAACCAAAATTGGGGACGACTGAAAAATCCCAACTCTGTAAAGTTCCCGAAAATGAAAATATTCGAAATAGAAAATTCCCGAAATTATTAAATTGTTGAAAATTTAAAATTCCCTAATTGGAAAATTCCCGAATCTAAACAATTGAAAAATTGTTTGAATATTATATAAATAATAAAGTAAAAAATATTTTCATTAAATACGAGTATTTTTTAAATATATTTGTTTCCATTATTAAAACAATTTTTTAATTGTTTAGATTCGGGAATTTTATAATTCGAACAGTTTCCTGGGTGGGAAATTTGATAGTTTTTGATCATTTATCATTTCGGCAATTTTATTTCGGGAATGATTTATTATCGGGAATTTTAAAATTCGGCAATATAATATTGTCAGGAATATTATAATTCGGTCATTTTTTAATTCGGGGATTTTTAATTGTCGACAATTTTATAATTTCGGGATTTTTCCATTTTGAATATTTTGTTTTTCGTGAATTTGACAGTGTCGGGAATTTTATTTTTCGGGATTTTCCAGTCGTCTCAAATTTTGAAGTTTTTCAAAGCATTTGAAATTATTTTGAGCGATTTCATGAAGTTTGAGAGTTTGTAGGATTTCATGCTCTTTCAAACGATTTTAAGAGTGGTGAAGTCCTCATTTAATGCGAAATCGCATATATATTAAGATTAAGAAATATTTATTTGTTTTTCAAAGCATTTGAAATTATTTTAAAGAATTTCATGAAGTTTGAGAGAAATTTATAGTATTCCATGAGCTTTCA
>CAKNYM010037435.1:44577-55380 GCA_932195095.1 Andricus curvator | reverse complement strand
TACGGGATTTCTACGAATTTCACAATATTTCAACAGATTCCGAGGAATTTTAAAGGATTTTAACTAATTTCAGGGATTTTATAGGGTTTCAAAGATGTTGTTCAGGATGTCTAAATATTTCTAAGGATTTCACAAGATTTAAAGAATTTAAAGAATATAAAGTAGTTTAAAAGATTCCAAGGACTTTCATGAGATTTCCAAGAATTTCGTAAGATTACAGAAAATTTAAAGAGATTAAATGTTTTGAAGGAATTTCAAATAGTTTCATAATATTTCAGAAGATTTAAAAGATTTCGAAATATTCCAATCAATTTTTACAAAATTTCAAGGGATTTCTTAAGGAATTGTGCAACTTTTAACGGATTCACAGGATATCAGAAAAAAATTAAAAGATTCCATAAGATTATCAAGAGTTTACATATAGATTTCAAGGGATTTAAAAAATTGGAAGTTCTTTGCTAGATTGGCTAAAATAATATATCCGCCATATCAAAAATCGAAATTTCAAAAGATTACAAGGGATTTCAAACATTTTTAAAGAATTTTAAGGAATTTCTGCAAATTTCACTATATTTTAACAGATTCCGAGGAATTTTAAAGGATTTTAACTGATTTCAGGGATTTCAAAAGATTGTATAGGGTTTCAAATCTTTACTTTTTCACTTTTGCTTTAAATATACTTTCAAAGTTCTTCGCTAGATCAGCTAAAATAATATATCTCCGCCATCTCAAAAATCGAAATCTCAAAAGATTACAATGGATTTCAAATATTTAAAAGATTTTTGAAGTCTTTTACGGGATTTCTAGGAATTTCACAATATTTCAACAGATTCCGAGGAATTTTAAAGGATTTTAACTGATTTCAGTGATATTATAGGGTTTCAAAGATGTTCAGGATTTCTAAATATTTCTAAGGATTTCACAACATTTAAAGATTTTAAAGAATATAAGGTAGTTTAAAAGATTCAAAGGGCTTTCATGAGATTTTCAAGAATTTCGTAAGATTATAGAAAATTTCAAGAGATTACATTTTTTAAATGGAATTTCAAATACTTTCATAATATTTCAGAAGATTAAAAAGATTCCAATCAATTGATACGGTATTTACAAAATTTCTGAGGGATTTCTTAAAAAATTGTATATTTTATAGATTTCAGTGGATTTCAACGACTTTCAAAGGCTGCAAGGGATTTCAAAGCTTTTAAAGATTTTAGACTTCAAGGGATTTTATTTTATAGTATTTCAAAGATTTTATCACTTTTTAATGAATTTAAAAAGGTGTAACAGATTTCAAGATAATTTACGGGATTTCAAAGTATTTCAACGGATATACGAAACCCAGACTATTTTTTAGGATCTCCAAGGCCTTCAAAGATTTCATAAATTTCACGAGATTTAAAAAAATTTCAAAAGATTTTAAAATTGTTTCAGAGGATTTAAAGATGTACGGCATTTCAAAAAATGTATAGGCATTTCGCAAGCTGTAAGGGCTTCTGAAAATTCCAAAGGAATTTAAAGAATATTAGTGTATTTTAAAAGATTCCGATGAGTTTCATGAGATTTTAAAGAATTTCGTCGGATTATAAAAAATGTCAAGAGATTTAAACATTTTTAAGCAATTTCACATAATTTCGTAATATTTCAAAAATATTTCAGAAATGAAAAGATACCATAAGATTACCAGGAGTTTATATAGATTTCAAGGAATTTAACAAAATTTTGAGAGTTTTCCAGGGATTTCAACAGAATTTAAGGTTTTTCAGTGGATTTCAACGATTTTAGAATTAGATTTCAAGGAATTTGAAGGACCTTTATTTCGGTTTATGGTATTGCAAAGATTTAATCATTTTTTAAGGAATTTTGAAAGATATTACTAATTTCAAGATAATTTAAGGGATTTCGAGGGATTCCACCAGACCTACGCTATTTTATAGGATCTCCAGGGACTTTAAAAATTCAAAAAATTGCACAGGATTTGAAAGATTTGAGGGTATTTTACAAGACTCCAAGAAATTTCAAAAGATTTATAAAAAAATTCCAGAAATTTTAAAAGGGTCTCAGAGGATTTCAAAGATTTCAGCATTTTCAAAGAATTTAAGAAAATTTTAAGATCAATGGGATTTAAAAAGATTTCTAGGTATTTCACAAGCTTTACGGGCTTTTGAAAATCAAAGGAATTTGAAGAATATAGTGTATTTAAAAAGATCGCAAGGAGTTTTATGATTTAAAAGAATTTCGTAGGATTATAGAAAATTTCAAGAGTTAAAACATTTAAACATTTTTAAGCAATTTCAAATAATTTCGCAATATTTCAGACTATTTTGAAGATTTCGAAGATTCTAATAAATGTTTACGATATTTACCAAATTTTAAAATATTTCAAGGAATTTTACAATATTTTAGGGATTCATAGGATTTCAAAATTAATTATAAGATTCCATAAGATTATCAGGAATATTGAGAAATTTCAATGGATTTAAAAAAATTGGAGAGTTTTCCAGGGATTTCAACAGAATTTAAGGGCTTTTAATAGATTTCAGTGTATTTCAAAGCTTTGCGGTATTTTAAAATATTTCAGGGAATTTCAAATTTGACTTTATAGGATTTCAACAATTTCATAAATTTTTAAGGAATTTTGAAAGGTATTACAGATTTCAAGATGTTTTACAGGATTTTATCAGATTTTTTAAGATTACAGGGACTTCACAAGATTTAAGGGATTTTATCAATTTTAAAGGATTCTAAAGAGTTTGAGGTAATTTAAAAGATTCCATGGAATTTAACGAGGTTTAAACAAATTTAAGGGTTTTCAAAGAATGTCGTAGGATTTTAGAAAATTTCAAAAGTTTTTAAAAAGTCATCAAAGATATCAATGATATTGAAAATATTTCAAAGGATTTCTAGAGAACTTTAGGGAATAAATTAAATTAAATTTCAAGGAACTTCTAGGGATTTAAAAAGATTTACGAGTTTTTCAGGAATTTTCAGAGAATCGCAACAGATTAAAAAAATAGTTAACCCCTCGATTTAATATTTAAACAATTTGATGACACTATTTTGCTACTACTTTTTAAAATGTATGCTGCTTGTGACACTATTTTTAAATTCGCAAATGAGTCCGAGGCCTGAAATTTACTGACCTAAGAATTGGAAATATAGATTCAAATGCATTAAAAATAAAAAAATACCTCATTAGGAATGTAAAGGACGTATCCAAGTTCTCCCGTGTGCGTTAAATTCATCGTTCGGATTCCATTGGCTAAACCAACATCTAATTCCTAAATAAAACAATTAATAATCAACATTGAAGATCTTCTAATACTAAGATAGGTATATTAAATTATTTAATTTATTTATTACTATTTTTTAAAGTTTTGCAGAAAAAAAGTGAAGGTTTAAAAGTACCTTGTACGTAAAAAAGGGGAAGTTTTTTGGATTGAGGTCTGTATCGGTCAATTCAGACAATACGTTTCTCGAGCAAGGTCCAATGATACAAATTGCAGTATATGCTGAAGTAACATCAGAAAAAGATACGGAACCATCGGAAGGCAAATGTCTTTTGAGCCAAGTTTTGCATCGCGTTTGCTGAATTGTTGGCGCAATCATCATGTAACTAGAAATGTTTTAAATTAGAAAATAGAATTGATTTTAAGATAAAATCGAAACGTAAGAAGTTAAATTAATTCCAAAAACAACAAATAATTTAAATGGATTCATAATTGATAAAAGTACTTACTGATTTGCATTAATTCTTGCTAAACTACAATCGTTTTCATATCCACCCCGATTATTCTGCATGCCACTGTGAATAATACTTCCGATCGGTACATCCACATCGTTCGAGCACAGATATTGTAGATAATCCACCACTTCTAAACCATTCGACTAACAAAAAATGTAAATTAATATTTTATTTCCCACTATTTCCCTGCGTTTCCCCTTTTTTCCCCTTTTTCTCTTAAAATATACAATATTTAAAAACACAATAAAAAATAAACTCTTAAAAAAAGTTTAAGCTGAAACATTTTAAAACAGGTTGAAAATGATAAAACTGGAAACAGAAGTTATCAAATATAAAATTGGAAGAATTAAAAAATATATAGTAATTTTGAAAAGAAGTATTAGAAAGTGAACAATTTTTAATTAAAATGTACAAAGTTAAAAAATTGAATATTTCAAGTTGATTAACTGGAAAGTTTAGTTTTCTAACTCAAACAATTTAATGTTTGCATTTTATTTTTAAATCTTACCGATAAAAAATTTACCAATGTTTATTTGAACGATTTTAAACAAAACTATTTATGATTTAGATCAAATTTAAAATCTAAAATACTTTGTCGCAAAATCAATACAAATTAAATATTTTTGAAATTTAAAATATTTAAAGCGTTGGAACTTAAACCACTATTTTTAATTTAAATTTAAGAGCATTGAAAAGTGTAGTTTCAAAATATGCAAAGTATTAATTATAGTGAGGACGAAATGGCAAATTTATTTTTTTAAACAGAAAATATTCTTGATCATGAGAATGCTTTTAAAAATACAAAAATTGCTTATATAAAAAATCCTTTTGTCGGACTTTTTTTCCGTGAATGGATTTCCAACAACTTAAAAGTATATCTAATTATTAAAAAAATCAATGAAAAATCATTTACCATTATTTAAAAATATAAAATTTCTTATAAAAATATTGCATTTCAACAAAATAGTTCACTTTTCCCCCTAAAAATATTTTCCATCAAAAGAGATGAATTTTCAATCAAAAGACGAATTTTCAAAAACAAAAACAGTAATTTTTAACCAAACAGTTGCATTAACAACCAAATAATTGAACTTTTAAGCAAAAAAGACGAATTTTTTCGAAAACAGTTAAATTTTCAACAAAAAAGTTAATTTTCAACCAAGAAGGATGACTTTTGTACCATAAAAGATGAATTTTTAACCCAAAAGGGCGAATTTTTAACAAAACAAATGAATTTTTGACCAAGAAAGATGACTTCATAAAAATCGCTGAATTTTCAAGCTAAAAAGGTACATTTTCAACGAAACGGTCGAATTTTCAAACAAAAAAGAAAAAAAATTAATAAAAAACAGTTCAATTTTCAAAAAAGATTAATTTTCTACTAAAAAATGAATTTTCAACCAGTTGAATTAAACGACAAAAAGATTTTTTAACAAAATATTTGAATCTCCATCAAATAGATGAATTTGTAATCAAGAAAGATGAATTTTGAACCAAAAAGTTGAATTTTTAACTAAAAAATATCTTTTTTGAAACGAAAATAGAATCGTCCAATTTTCAGTCAAAAAAATTCATTTTCAACAAAGAAAAAAAAAAGAATTTTCAACAAAAAAATTTAATTTTCAACCAAAGAGGTGAATCTTAATAAAAATTTAACAAAGTAGATCAACTTTCAACAACGTATTTAAATTTTCAACCAAGAAAAATTAATTTTTACACATTAATTAAATTTTTAAACAAAATGACTAAATTTCCACCTAAATAGTTCAATTTTCTACAAAATTGTTAAATTTTGAAGCCAAAAAGACGAATTATCTAGAAAACATTTGAATTTTCAACCTCAAAATATTATTTTGTAAAAAAAAGTTAATTTGCTGCCAAATAGTTATATTTTGATAAAAACAGTTTAATTTTTGAACAAATAGTTAAATTTTCAACCAGAAAATACGAATTCTCAACGAAACATGTAATAGTTGATATTTCAACCAAAAAAAGTTTTTAATTTGAAACAAAAAACAGTTAAATTCAACAAAAAAGACGAATTAAAAAAAATAGTTTAATCCTCTACCAAAAAAGATTAATTTACAGCCAAACAGTAACATTTTTAAGCAAAAAGGATGAATTTTCAAACAAACGGGTTAATTTTCTACCACAAAAGATGAATTTTCAACAAAATACATTAATTTTCAACCAAAAAAATGAATTTTTAACAAAGTAGTTCAGCTTTCAACCAAGTAGTTGAATTTTTTACAAAAAAGATGATTTTCTTAACAAAATAGTTGAATTTTTACCAATTCTTCTTTTACCATTCTATTAATTAAGTTCGCATTAAAGCGGAAAACGAGAAAAAGGGTAAGTTTCTTGAAAAAAAGGGGAAAAAATTCTTTAAAAAATGGGAAAAGCGGGAATAGGGGTAGGAGTGTGAAGTCTGAAATATAACACGTACCCATAAATCAATTTTCGTAAAAGAAGAATAATCGCTTAATCCAATCTTCTCTCGGCAAGCTGCGTATTCGTGAGCAACGGATTCAAACCAAGGTGGTTTTCCAAATGTATCCGTATAAGCGATTTTGTAACTCCGAGTTCCGTCGATTGGATCCACGTCTAAAAAAAATATATAAACAATACAACACGATTATTTTTAATAATTATTAGAAATAAACAATTATTGTTTAACTACAAAATTCTTTGAAATTGAAAACAAAGCTCACATTTTTACAAAACACTCTTAAATGTCTTCATTTAAATTAAAGAAATTTATTTTCTTTAAATTTTAGTGGGGACATTGAAGAATGTTTGGTCTAAATTTGATTGAATTCAGGGCTCGAATCGTGCGACTTTTTTGAAAAAATGTGACTCATTGATTTTTTTTTCTTTGAAGTTCGCTATACTTAGTTTCAATTTTAATCACAATGAAACTTTTATAATTGAAATTCAATATTAGAAAAAATGTAGCATTTTAATTGAGAACATTAAAAGTTCAATAATTTCTTATTAAAGCTTTTTAATTATGAATTTTTCAATTAAATAGCGTTTGAAATTGAACAATTTCTAATTGCGTGAACCTGTATTCAAACTTTGATTTTTTTAATTTGCAAACCTTAAGAGTTGGACATTTTTAAGTCGAAAACGTTTAAAGTCGATTAATTTCAAATTCTATTCTTAACAAAAGTTTCAAGTTTTAAGTGTTAAAAATTAACGTTTTTGAAATTAAAAAATATATATTTTAGACCCAGATTTGGAATCCTTCAAGCTGAATGACTATTGTCAAATAATTGTTTCAACTTTAAAAGTTTATTTATATTGTGCGAGGAATATTTAAAAGTGCGAATTTTTTGTTGTAATTTTATGCGATTAATGCGACTTTTTTAAGCCCTCTACGAGATCTCGAAAATATTGAAAGCATTATTGTTTGGTTTCCCTCAAAGCCAATTGGGCAATTTGAAAAACTCGAAAGAAAGAATGTTGCCAAATTCACACACATAATTAAAAATTTCAGTTAAAGGGCAGTGCCAAAGAATGTCACATTTGTTAGAATAATTAAACTGACGAAAATGTAAGAATTACTAATGTAAAATTTCATTATTTAACCAAAGCCAAGCATATTGAACAGAATTAAAATTTGTATTTGACATGAGCAAAAGTAACTTTATTGTCAAATTTCAATCAAAAGTTGTATTTTTGCAACAGGTGATAAATTAACATTTTTCAATATTTTCATTGTATTATTTGAATTGAAATACTTATTTTTGAAAACCAAAACTTACTCAAAAAGATAAATTTCAAACAAAGGATAATTAATTTCCAACCAAAAAAAGGGAATTTCCAACAAAATAGTTACATTTTTTAACAAAGAAATTAATTTTTAAATAAAATAATTAATCTTCAACCAACAAAATTAATTTTTAACCCAAAAGTTAAATTTTCAACAAAATAGTTCAATTTTCAACCACGCAGATGAATTTTCAACCAAGAAGATTTAATATCCATAAAAAAAAAATTTCGACAAAAAATGGAATAGTTAAATCTTCAGTTCAAAAAATGAATTTTCAATAGAAAAAAATGAATTTTCAAACAAAAAGATTAATTTTTAACAAAATACATGAATTTTCAATCGAATTTTGCATTTTTGAAGGAATTTTCAAACTAATAGTTAAATTTTCCACCTAATAGTTAAAATTTCAACCAAAGAAATTAATTTTCAACCAAAAAGTTGAATTAGTCACCAAGAAGATTAATATTGTACCGCAAGAGACAAAGTTTCAACAAAATACAGTCAACCAAATAGATGCATTTTCAATTAAAGAAGATAAATGTTAAACCAAGCATGGAATAGTTAAATTTTCAGTCAAAGAAATTCATTTTCAACAAAAAAAGAACGATTTTTCAACAAGATAGTTAAACTTTTAAGCAAAGAAATTAATTTTTAAATAAAATAATGAATCTTCAACAAAAAAATGAATTTTTAACCCAATAAACAGTTGAAATTTCAACCCAAAAGACGAATTTTCTACCAAAAAAAGACAAATTTGCAACAAAATAGTTAAATTTTCTACTAAACAGATAATTTTTCAACCAAGAAAATTAAATTTCTATCAAAAAAGATACATTTTCGACAAAAAATGGAATAGTTAAATTTTCAGTTGAAAAAATTAATTTTTAATCAAAAAAACTAATTTTCAGATTCCTTCTAATTTTCAATAAAAAAATGATTTTTTAACCAAAAAGATTAATTTTCGACCAAAAAAGGTTACTTTTTAACAAAATACATACATTTTCAACCAAATTTTGTATTTTGGAAGGAATTTTCAAACTAATAGTTAAATTTTCCACCTAATAGTTAAATGTTCAACAACAAAAAATTCATTTTCAACCAAAAAGGTGAATTAGTCACCAAGAAGATTAATATTGTACCACAAGAGGCAAAGTTTCAACAAAATACACAATTTTTCAACCAAATAGATCAATTTTCAACTGAAGAATATAAATGTTAAACCAAACATGGAATGATTAAATTTTCAGGAAAAGTTTCAACAAAATACAATAATTTTCAACCAAATAGATGAATTTTCAACTGAAGGAGATAAATGTTAAACCAAACATGGAATAGTTAAATTTTCAGAAAAAGAAATTCATTATCAATAAAAAAAATAATTTTTAATCGAAGAAATGAATTTTCAACGAAAAAGATTAATTTTCTACAGAAAAGATTGATCTTTAACAAAATGCATTAATTTTCAAACAAATTTTGAAGAAATTTTCAAACTAATAGTTGAATGTTCTACCAAAGAAATAAATTTCCAACCAAAAATATGAATTAGTCACGAAGAAGATTAATATTCTACGACAAGAGACAAAGTTTCTACAAAATACAGAAGTTTTCAACCAAATAACTGAATTTTCAACTGAAGAAGATAAATGTTAAACCAAACATGGAATAGTTAATTTTTCAGTTGAAAAAATTAATTTACAACAAAAAAGTTGAATTTTGAACCAAAAATGTGTTTTCAACTAAATTGATGAATCATCAACCAAAAAAATGAATTTTGAACAAAGTAGTTCTACTTTCAACTAAGTAGTTGAACTTTGAACCGAAAAAGGTTTTTCCTCTAAAGTGTCAACTTTTGAAGTGAATGTTTAATAGAGCTAGCAAAAATTAACCGCTTGTGGTAAATTTTGATTTTAAAAACTATTACTTAAATGTAAATAATGCAATAAAAATATAGAAAAATTGTTATTTTTCATTTACTGTAAAAATACAACTTTTACTGTTAATTAACAATAATGTTACTTGATTGTGCTTATGTCAAATATAAATTGAAATACTGTAATTGGAATCTTATAAAAAATTCGAATCAAATTCAAATAGTCGAATTTAATGTAATGAAAATTTACTTTTTATGTTTTTTAAATGAAAAAAAAAATATTAAAAGTACGGCCTCGGATAATTCCACACGCGGCGAGACATATTTTGTTAATAAAAAAAATATTCTGCTAATTTTAAAGAATTGTAAGTAAATAAAAAAAATTGTGTCATATTGAATTAACTGGAATTTTTTCGCTACAATAAAAAAAATTTTGTAAATCATATACGTTTTCAAATCATATAAGATTTTCTGTAAAATCTATAACAAAATGTTGAAAAATGAACCGATTTTTTAAAAAGAAAGAGTAATTTTAATTATCATTTAAGTTTTGAAACGTTACCGTTGTCATCATCTAAGTCTTCTACAAACCACGAGGGTCTTTCGTATCCCATGACTTGACCAAAAACAGCACCAGCTTCTTTAAGCTTTGGATAAATAGGAGACATTCTCAAATTCCTTCCGGTTTTGAATTCATGATGAGGATACTGCAATCCATAATGCATTCCAGGAACTTCTCTAACTCTATCTCGTAGGAATTTTTGATTATTGTGCAATCCAAGGAAACGAGAAATATCCAACTCGTACATGTCTAGAGAAGTTTCCCCATTGACTATTAATTCAGCAGTCGCTCTTCCAACACCTCCTGCAGCTGATATTCCCACCTTTTATTACAAATTGAAATTATTAATAAATTAGGAAAACGATCCAATTCGTTTTGTGAGAATTCAAATCACCGTTTTCATTCCAGCTGCTACGTAATAATTTTGTATTTCAGGAGCTTCTCCCACAATCCATTTGCAATCCGGCGAGAAGGCCTCTGGTCCATTGCACAATCTTTCCAAAACTGCGTTTCCCAAACTCGGAATCCGATGAAGCATTTGCTCGAGTAAAACGTGGAAGTGGTCCCAGTCTTCAGGTAAATATCTTTCCTCTGCGGTATCTGAAATTAAAAAAATTACTTAGTACATTTCAACAAAAACGTTAATTTTGCAAGCAAATAGTTGAATTTTTAACCAAAAAAATATCAATTCTCAACGAAAAATGCATAATTGATATTTCAACTAAAAAATACTTTTATTTTAAACCAAGCACAGTTAAACTCACCCAAAAAAAGATTAATTTCAACAAAATAGTTGAATCCTCAATGAAAACAGATTAATTTTCCATCAAACAGTTGCATTTTTAACCAAAAAA
>CAKNYM010037435.1:26842-44567 GCA_932195095.1 Andricus curvator | reverse complement strand
AAGATTAATTTTCTACGAAAAACGATTGATTTTCAAAGAAATAGTTACATTTTCAACCAAAGAGATGAATTTTCAACTAAAATATTAAATTTTCAACCAAAAAAGAGAATTTTCAATCACGTATTTTAGCTTTTAACCAAGAAGTCGAATTTTCAACAAAAAAAGGTGAATTCTCAACAAATAATGTAATAACGTAATAACTGATATTTCCACTAAAAAAGAGTTAAATTTTAAATAGAAAACAGTTCAACTTATCCACAAACGATAAATTTCAACAAAATAGTTGAAGCCTCAACCAAAAAAGATTAATATTCAACCACTTGCATTTTTAACCAAAAAAGATTAAATTTTTACCAAAGAGACGAATTTTCTACACAGCAGTTTAATTTTTTGATCCAAAAATATGAGTTGTCAACCAGAAATATAGTTTTAAGCCAAATATTTGAATTTTTAACCAAAAAAGGCGAATTTTGAACAAAACACTTACATTTTCTACCAAATAGATGAATCTTCATCTAAAATAATAATTTTTAACAAAAAAAAAATTGAATTTTTAACAAAGTAATTCAGCTTTTAACCAAGTAGTTGAATTTTTAACCAAAAAAAGATGAATTCTCAACGAAAAATGTAATGCATAATTGATATTACACGGAGAGAAATCTGTTGCGAGTATCGCATCGGACGCTATTGCTCTTGTCGCTAGCGAGTGTTCGATGCAGATAATGTAAAAGAAGATTGCAATCATCGGTCGGTAACCGTGCTGCCTTAGTACCAAAGTGTCCAATGCGAAAAGGACATGCGCACTGACGCGTTGAACGCACCAATACTTCCATGCTGAAAACGCACGGAGTAGTCGGTGCGAAAATAGTACTGGTCCCGAGCGATTTTAAGATTTTCGGACTGCGCATGCTTGTGGTTACCATAGGCAACAAGTAGACGCGTTCAGTGTTGTTGTTAGTGGTTGATTCTGTACAGACTGTATACATATATATGTTCGCTTGTCGCCTATGGTAACCGCAAGCATGCGCAGTTCGAAAATCTTAAAAACGCTCGGGACCCGTACGTTTTCCGCACCGACTACTCCGTGCGTTTTCAGTATGGTAGTATTGGTGCGTTTTCAGTATGGTAGTATTGGTGCGTTCAGCGCATCGGTGTGCAGGCCTTCTTCGCATCGCTTTTCGGCGTTATTCCAACTAGAGATTCTCATACCGGAATTGCACGAATCGAGGCGATTTTCGTAAAGCACACGTGCTACTCTTTCCGCATAGTACATTCCCATGCAATACTCGCAACAGATTTCTCTCCGTGTAGAACTAAAAAATATTTTTATATTAAACGAAAAACAGTTGAACTCACCAAAAAAAAAAGATTAATTTCAACAAAATGGTTGAATCCTTTACGAAAACAGATTAATTTTCCATCAAGCAGTTGCATTTTTAACCAAAAAAGATTAATTTTCTACGAAAAACGATGAATTTTCAACCAAAATATTGAATTTTCAACCAAAAAAGTGAATTTTTAATCACGTATTTTAGCTTTTAACCAAGAAGGCGAATTTTCAACCAAAAAAGATGAATTCTCAACAAATAATTTAATAACGTAATAACTGATATTTCAACTAAAAAAGAGTTTAATCTTAAATCAAAAACAGTTGAACTTATCCACAAACGATAAATTTCAACAAAATAGTTGAAGCGTCAACCAAAAAAGATTAATATTCAACCACTTGCATTTTTAACCAAAAAAGATTAAATTTTTATTAAAGAGACGAATTTTCTACATAACAGTTTAATTTTTTGACCCGCAAATATGAGTTTTCAAAAAGAAACATATTTTTAAGCCAAATATTTAAATTTTTAACCAAAAAAGGCGAATTTTCAACAAAATACTTACATTTTCTACCAAATAGATGAATCTTCAACTAAAATAATCATTTTTAACAAAAAAAATTAATTTTTAACAAAGTAATTCAGCTTTTAACCAAGTAGTTGAATTTTTAACCAAAAAGATTTTATTTTTAAATAAAAAAAATATCAAATTCATAAAAAATATGAATTTTTCAACAAAATAGTTCAATGCTCAACCAAAAACAGATTTATTTTCAACAAAAGATTAATTTTAAACCAAGAAGATTGATGTTCTGCCAAAAATGATGAATGAATGAATTAATTTTTAACCAAATAGTTACATTTTAAACTAAAGGGGTGAACTTTGAACTAACATGATGAATCGTCAGCCAAAAAAGTAAATTTTTAATAATGTATTTTAGCTTTTAACCAAAAATGTTTTCAGCCAAAAAATATGAATTCTCAACAAAAATGTAAGAGTCGATATTTCAACTAAAAAAAGTCTTGAATTTTAAATTAAAAACAGTTTAATTCAACCCATAAAGATGAATTCTCAACAAATAAATTAATAGTTGACATTTCAACTAAAAAAGACTTCAATTTTTAATAAAAATGTGTTGAATTCATAAAAAAAATACGAATTTTCTATAAAATAGTTTAATTTTTTTACCCACAAATATGAATTTTGAACAAGAAAGCAAATTTTAAACTAAATAGTTGAATTTTCAGCGAAATAGATGATCTTTCTACCAAGAAGATTAATTTTCTACCAAAAAAGATAATCATGGTAATAATGGTTTTATTATATTATCCACATTATCCATAATCCATATTATCCATAAATATGGAAGATAATATAATCCATATTATCCATAAATATTATCTAATATTATCTATTAATATAAATATATTATTTAATTATTCAATTTAAGACTGATAAAGCTGAAGAGATAATTTTTTAACTAAAATGATGAAGTTTCAAACAAACAAGATAAATACTCAACAAAAATGTAATATTTGATATTTTAATCCAAAAAGATTTTAATTTAAAAAAAAACATTCGAATTCATCAAAAAAGATGAATTTTCAACAAAATAATTGAATCCTCGACCAAAAAAGATTAAATATTTTCCAAAAGAGACGAATTTTCAACAAAATAGTTACATTTTCAACCAAAGAGATGAATTTTCAAACATCTTTTAAACTGACACATTTTGTTTAAAATTTTTAAAAATCTTTTCAAATTTTAAATTATTTCTGAATGTTTTCAAAACTTCTACATATCTCTTAAAATGATTTGAGTTATTCCTAACATTTTATTAAATTCTGCAAAAATATACAAATTCCCTACCATCTTCTAGATTCCTTTTGTGACCATTTTGGAAATCTTTTTGAATATTCTCTTGAAATTATTTCTTCAAAATAAAAAATAATTCAAAATTTTTCCAGGAATCTTAAGAAATTTTTGTTATTATATTGAAACATTTCAAAGTCCTTAAAGCTACAAATCTTATTTCAAAAGCTTTAAATATCTACATTTAAAAAAATTGGAAATCTTTTCAAATTTTAAATTAGGTTTGAAATTTTTTGAAATCTTCTAAATATATTTTTAAATGACTACAGTTTTTACTAAAATTTTTGGCATTTTTAGAAACCTCCTGAAATGTTTTGAAATCTTTTAAAATTTTCTTAAAAATATGATTCTTCAATGTCAAAACTCATTTAAAATTTTCCCAGGAATCTTAAGAAAATATTTTCATTTTTTTGAAACCTTTCAAAATTCTTGAAAAGCTTCTAAATTTTTTGTTTCAAATCTTTAAAAATACACATTTAATTTGAAGTTTTTTTAAATCGTTCTAAGTTTAAGATTACTTTTTAAGCTTTAAAAACTATTATCAATCCTTTTTCGACATTTTAGGAAAATATTTGAAATGTTTTCAAATCTCTTTCAATCATTGGAAATTTCCATAGGAATTTTAAGAAAATTTGTTATTCTCTTGAAACCTTTCGAAATTCTTAAAAAGCTTTTTCGATATCTTCGAAACCCTACATTTTCTTTTGAATTCTTTGAAATCTCAAGATTTAAATTATTTTGCAATCTTTTCAAAACTTCGAAATATCTTTTGAAATATTGAATATTTAAAAAAAAAACTAAAAAAATTAATGTTATTAAATAACACCCAAATCATAAAAAAATTTCCCTTAAATCTTATTGTCAGTACCGGTAATTTGTTTGTTACTGGTACCGACAATTTTTTTTACCCGTATCGAAATAATTCCATTTTTCTCATCTCTTTGAAAGTATGAAAAAGTTTACAAATTTTAGTGTGATAGCAAAATGTTAAGAACAGAATTATTTCCCAATATTAAAAAATCATTTACAATTAAAATTTTCTCTTTTATGAAAAACTTTTAGGAACATTCAGAAATACATTTTATCACGCAATAAAATTACTTATTTGGAAATTTTGATTTACGAAATTCATGGTGCGGAATTTCGTAATCTTTTTAAATAGACAATCAAACTGAAAACATTCTCTCTAACTAAATTTGTTTTTGAACCCTCACCTTGAATTAATCCAATTTCGAAAGTCGGTTTAGCAATAGGTTCAAAGCCACCAGCTAAAATTCGACCTTTGTTTTCTCGAAAGTAGACGTACCCATCCAAATCTCGAACCACAGGCGTCATCGGATCCAAACCACTGATTGGTTTCGTATGGAGATAGTAATGTTCTACTGGATGCAGAGGGACCTGGAAATAATTTTCAAAGACATAAGGTTCAGAAGGTTTAGTCGAATATCATTTGGAAACAAAATACGGACTTTAACAGGAGGCTCACTTAGTTTCCCTACGGATCGAGCCCAAAATCCGGTGCAATTTATAAAATGCTCGCAATCAATTTTGCCCCGACTTGTCTCCACTCCTCTTACTTTTCCATTGAGGTTGAAGACTTTTTGTACTTTACAGTTCTCGTATACTCTGACTCCTGAAAAATTACAAACATTAATCTAAAATTGAGTACCCTTCGTTCAGATAAAATATAAAATTTAGATTTTACTGCCCCAATAGCCCATAAACTACGTTACCAATTTTTGGATATTTTTGATCCTCCAAACATTCTCTCAAAATCGGGTCAATTAATGTAATGAAAATGTATTTTTATGCTTTTTAAATGAAAAAAATATTAAAAGTACGTTGTCGGATAATTTCACACGCGGCGAGACATATTTTGTTAATAAAAAAAATATTCTGCTAATTTTAAAGAATTGTAAGTAAATAAAAAAAATTATGTCATTCATATTCAATTAACTGGAATTTTTTTGCTACAATAAAAAACTTCTGTAAATCATATATAACGTTTTCAAATCATATTAGATTTTCTGTAAAATCTATAAAAAAATGTTGGAAAATGAACCGATTTTTTTAAAGAAAGAGTAATTTGAATTTGAATTATCATTTAAGTTTTGAAAAGTTTCCGCTGTCATCATCTAAGTTCAGATAAAATATATTTTTGATTCTCCAAACATTCTCTCAAAATCGGGTGATTTTTCACGAAAATAGGGGAATAAATTCTTTTACATAAAATTAGTGTGAATACCATATTTAAATTCAATACGAAACACTTTAAATTCCTGAGATTCCAAGTTGAAATATGTTTCATTTTCAAGTAGTTGAATTTTCAACCAAAAAAGATGAATTTTCCACCCAAAAAGTCGAATTTTCAACAACAAAAAATTATTTTTCAACCAAACGCAGTTGTATTAGCAACCAAACAGTTGAACTTTTAATTAAAAGAGACGAATTTTCAATAAAATAGAAAAACTTTTAACCAAATAGTTAAATTTTTAAGCCAAAAAGAAGATTTTTTTCGAAGATTGTTGAATTTTCAACAAAAAAGTTCATTTTTAACCCAGATACATTAATTTTCAACCAAGAAAGTAGAATTTCCAATCCACAATGACAATTTTTTAATACAACAGTTGAATTTTCAACCAAAAATGATGACTTTATCCAAATAGTTCAATTTTCAACTTACAAAAGATGCTTTTCAACCTAATGGTCGAATTTTCAATCCAAAAAGGAAAATTATTTAGAAGAACGTTGAATTTTCAACAAAAAAGTTCATTTTCATCCAAGAAAGATTACTTTTCTACCACAAAAGATGAATTTTCTACCAAAAGACGAATTTTCAACCAGTATAATTAAATAAACAAAAAACTAATATGAATTTTCAATCGAGAAAGATGAATTTTAAACCAAATATTTGAATTTTCAACTAAAAAAAATATTTTTTGAACAAAAAATGTTATCATAAAATTTTCCGTTGAATAATTTTACAAAAACTAATTTTTAGCCAGTTGAATTTAAACAAGAAAGACGACTTTCTAACCAAATAGTTGAATCCTCAACCAAAAGGATTAATTTTCTAATCAAAAAAACGAATTTTCAACAAAATACATGAATTTTCAACTTATAAAGTACAAATTACAAACAAAAAATGGAATAGTTAAATTTCCAGATAAAAAAGAATGAATTTTTGACGAAGTAGTTTAACTTTCATTAAAGTAGTTGAACTTCCAACCAAAGTAGATGAATTTCCAACAAAAAAGTTCATTTTCAACTTAAGAGTTGAATCTTCTACCAAATTGTTGAATTTTCAAGCCAAAAAGACGAATTTTGCAGAAAGAAATTCAATTTTCATCCCGCGAATATGAGTTTTCAACTAAAATTATGAATCTTCAAAAAAAAAATTGTTTTAATTTTAAACGAAGTAGATGACCAAAAAATACGAATTTTCAACTTAACTGTGGAATTTTGAACTCAAAATTTTGAATTATCTACAAAACAGTTGAATTTTCAACCCAAAGATATGAATTTTCCAATAAAACAGTTAATTTTCTAACAAATATTTTAATTTTCATAAGAGTAGATTAATATTTAAGAAAATAGTTGGATTTTCAAACAAATATACAAATTTCCACACAAATATACGAATTTCCAAGAAAAAAGTTAATTTTCTACGAAATTGTTAAACTTTTAAGCCAAAAAGACGAATTTGATACAAAACAGTTCAATTTTCAACTCCAAAAATGTGAATTTTCAACCAAATAGTTAAATTTTCTAACAAATTGTAGAATTTTCAAGGCAAAAGGGCGAATTGGATACAGAATAGTTCAATTTTTAACCCGCGCATGTGAATTTTCAACTAAAATTATTAATCTTCAACAAAAAAGAAATTAATTTTTTAAAAGTAGTTTAACTTTAAATAAAAAAGGTTGATTTTTCAAAAAAAAAAATGAATTTTCAACAAAATATGTAATTTCCAATTTCGAAAATCGAGTATATTTATATCAAATAAGTTCCTATTTCATACAGAAAGAATCATAATTTTAAATAAAATAAAAAAATTGGTATTTAACCAAAAAATACAAATTTTCAACAAAATATTTGAATTCTCAACCAAAACAGATTAATTTTCAACCGAACAGTTTCATTTTTAACCAAAGATGATGAATTTTAAACTAAGAAGATTAATTTTCTACCAAAAAGACCGATTTTCAACAAAATACATGAATTATGAACCAAATAGTTAAATTTTCAACTAGAAAATATCAATTTTAAACCAAATAGTTGCATTTTTAACTAAAGAGGATGAATTTTCAACCAAGAAGATTAAAACAATATATATAAACAATTCAACAAAATACATGAATTTTCAACCAAATAGTTAAAGTTTCAACTAGAAAATATCAATTTTCAATTAAAAAGATCAATTTTTAACGAAAAATGGAATAGGTACTTTTCGAGTTAAAAAATGAATTCTCAAACAACAAAAAAACGAATTTTCAATTAAATAGTTTAATTTTCAACTAAAATTATGAATCTTAACAAATTTTAAATAACAAAATATGACTTTTAAGCAAGACAGTTGCATTTTCAACAAAATAATTACATTTTCAACCAAATAGAACTTTTAATCAAACGAGATGAATTCCGAACCAAAAATATAATAGTAGACTTTTCAACCAAAAATAGTTGCATTTTCTCATTGGGTTATATTAATTCAGTTCGCATTTAAGCGAAATAACGAGAAAAAAAAGACTGTGAAGTCTGAAATATGAAATTGATTTTTAAACTTACTCAATAATAATTATTATTGAACTTTACCCCCTTCCTTTAAATTGGTAACGTAGTTTATGGACGGCCCCTAATTTGATATTGTTTTTAACCT
Source organism: Andricus curvator (assembly GCA_932195095.1). Lineage (NCBI taxonomy): Eukaryota > Metazoa > Arthropoda > Insecta > Hymenoptera > Cynipidae > Andricus > Andricus curvator. Next base: position 36,487 of record CAKNYM010037435.1, on the reverse strand, counting down.
TTTTTTTTGGCTTCCTCGATCAACGTTACACAAATTTGATAAGGATCAGCAGCACCGTCGTGAGGTATCCACAAACCACCGAACAAATCATCGACTTGGAGAAGGGGACATAATTTTTTTGCTTCTTCTGGAGAAACTAAATGGCATTCAATGTCTCTTGAACTGAAGCAATACATTATTTTATTAGAGATCATTTTTGAGGAATTCTAAGTGAATGAGAAAAGGTAGTTACACTGATTGTGCTTTCATTCTTCGGAAGACGGTCATTCGATCTCTGGTGCGAGCTAAAGAAAGACTTCCACATTGTTTCCAACCAGTTGCAAGTCCTTTCTTATCGAGATCCTTGTATAGAGCGATACTATCTTGTGCTAATTTTACTTGAGCCAAACTTGGCTTAAAAGCACCAACCAAACCGGAAGCGTGCCAGGTTGTTCCTCCACCCAGCCTACAAATTAGGAATCAAAACTTTAATTAAAAATCTCTGAATATTTAGATATTTATGAAGTAACTTATAACTATACTGCAGGGATCACAGCAGTTCAGTAGTTCAATTTTAGGGAAAAAGGGTTCAACAGATTTGAATAATCTGTTGAACACTTTAGCACTTTCTACTGATAAAAATACATCAGAAAAAAATTCAAGATGAAGACAGGCCTCACAGTCCCTATGGGATAAAATACAGGGACCAAAGGGTACTTTTTGGTACGCTCATAGGGCACTTTTTTTGCGCTCAAAGATAAATAATTCAGGATCAATTCATAAGACTTCAAAACAATTCAAGTTAAATTCAAAGGAATTCAAATGTATTGGAAAAATTTTTTTAATCAAACAAATTCTATTGATTTCCGTAAAATTGGAATGAATTTCGAGAAATTGAAGGTAAACGAGAAGTATTCTATGAATACCTTATTATTTTATTTTAAATTAAAATTTTCTTTTAAATTCAAGTTAAATTAAAAATATCAAATTAATTGAAAACAATTTAAAAACAGGTATGAAAAATCTTCATTGACTTCAGTAACTTTGAAATGAGCTTAGAAAAATTCAAGGGAATTCAAAAGAATTTGATGGAATGCATAAGAATTCAAGGTGAGGTTAAAAGGCTTCAGCATCGATTAAATACAAACTTTTAAAATTCAAAAAAATCCATTGAATTAAGTAGATTTAAGTAAATTTAGAAGAATTTAGGTGAATTAAAAAAATTCAAGAGAATTCCAAAGAATTTAAAAGAATTCAAGGTAAATTCCAAAAAATAATTGAAAACCTCTTCAAATCTTGGAAAGCCTGCTAAGTTCTTATCAAAAAAGTGACTAATGACTACAAAACAATTCAAGTCAAATTCAAAAAAATTCATATGAATTGGACAAATTTTGTAAAATCGAAAAATCCAATTTATTTCAGTAACGTTTGAGTGACTTTAGAGGAATTTAAGGAAAACGAGAAGAATTCGATGAAATTCATGAAAAATCAAACTGAATTTGAAGAACAATCAAGGGAATTCAAAAAAATTCAAAAATATTTATTAATATTGAACTACTTCAAGATGAATTAAACAAAAACTTTTTAAGAATCCACTGAATTGAGTAAAATTGAGTGAATTTAGAAGAATTCAAAAGGATTTAAAAGAAGTAAGGTCACTTCTTGTGCATAAATTCTTTGAAATCTAATAAAATATTATAAAATGCCGTGAAATTACATAAACAAATTACATAAAATCATTGAAAGCCTCGGAAATCTGATAAAATCCCTTGGAATCTTTTAAAATATCCTATAACCTTACAGGTTCTGTAAAATCCTTCCATATATTCCAAAATTATTTAAAACCGCATGCAAATTTTTTAAATCCCCTAAAATTATTAAAACCCTTGGAGATCCCTTGAAATTGTTTAAATCTCATGAAAATGCCTTGACATTTTTTTAAATACCTTAAACATTTAAAAGTCTTTGAAATCCCTTCAAACTATTGAAATAAATTGGAAAAGTTTTGGGAATCTTTTAAAATTTCCTAAAATATTTTGAATCCTTTGATATCTTTTGAAATCCCTTGAAACTTTTTAAAACTTATGAAAATGCCTGGAAAGCCTCACAATACCCTCAAATATTTTAAATTCTTTTAAATCCCATTGAATTACTGAAATCAATAAAAATTTCTTTGTAATCTTTTAAAATAACCTAAAATATTTCAAATCTTTTTAAATTTTTTAAACATCTTGGAAATGCCAAGGAATTTGAAAAAAGACTTCAAAATATTTCAAATCGTTTGATCATTTGGTCAATTGATCCTCAGGATCAATTAAATAAAAACTTTTAAAAATTAAAAAGATCCATTGAATTAAGTAGAATTGAGTTTAGAAGAATTCAAGTGAATTGAAAAATTCAAAAGAATTCCAAAGTATTAAAAGAATTCAGGGTGAATTCTAAAAAATAATTTCAAATCTTAGAAACCCTACGAAATACCTCAATTCTCTTGAATAAATTCTTTAAAATCCACTAAAATATGATTAAATCCCGTGAAATTCTATTAAATCTGGCGATATTTCCCGAAATCTTGAAAAATTTATTAAAATACCTTGAAAGCTTTAAAATCCCTTAAAATCATTGAAATCCTCGGAAACCTTATAAAATCCTGTGAAATCTTTTAAAACATCTTAAAACCTTCTAAGTCCTGTAAAATCGTTCCATATCTTCCGGAACTCAAAAAAGTCTTTATCTTAAAAATCCCTTCAAATTAACGAAATCTATTAAAAATGTCTCGGAAACTTTAGAAATTCCCTGAAATATTTCAAAATAATTCAAGACAATTCATAAATAGGTATAGAAAAATTTCCCAATTTCTTACGTAATATTTTTAGAGTATTAAAAATGAATCGAAATTCCTATTTATTTATCATCCCTAGCCACTTAAATGCGAAATGAATTAATAGAACTCAATAAGAAAATCCAATTATTTTTAGATGAAAGTTCATTATTTTTGGTTGAAAAGTCTACTATTATATTTTTAGTTGAGAATGCATCTTTTCTGGTTAACAATTTAATTATTGGGTTGAAAATTTAATTATTTTGATAAAAATCCATCAATGTTGTTAAAGAGTTATCCTTTTTGGTCGAAAACTCAACTATTTTGGTAGAAAATTCAACTACTTGCTTGATAATAAACTTTTTTGTTGAAAATTTATAATTTCGGGATGAAAATTTAACTTTATAGTAGAAATTTTGTCTTTTCGGCTTCGAAATTCAAGAATTTGGTGTGAACTTTTTTTCTTTCTTTATTGAAAAGTCCTTTTTGTTTGAAAATTAATCTATTTTGGTCGACGATTGAACTAATAATTTTTTTTAATTCGTACTTTTTGAATGAATTTAACTTTTTTTATTTTTAAGTTAAAATATTTTTTGGTCGAAATATCAACTATTAAGATACATTTTTTGTCAAGAATTCATCTTTATTAATTGAAAATACAACTAAATTGTTAAAAATTCATTTTTTTGGTCGAAGGTTCAACATTTTAGTTGAAAATACAACTATTATATAAAAAATTTCTTTTTTGGGTTGAATATTCAACTATTTGGTTGAAAATTAACTTTCTTGTAGAAAATTCGTCTTTTTAGCTTGAAAATTCAACAATTTGGTTGACATAAATTACTTTTTTGGTGGAAAAGTCATCTTTATGGTTGAAAATTTAACTAGTTGGTTAAAAATTCATATTTTTGTTTGAAAAATCAACTGCTTTACTTTGAAAAAAATTAATTTTTTTTTCAAAGATTTATCGATTTAGTTGAAAATTCATATTCGCGGGTTGAAAATTGAATTGCGTTGTATAAAATTCGTCTTTTTAGCTTGAAAATTTAACAATTTCGTTGACATTTTTTCCCCTGTCTGAGGAAACTTTTTTAGTTGAAAAATAAAGTATTTTGTTGAAAATTCCTATTTTTCCGATGAGTTCAACTGTTTTTCATTTAAATTCAAAACTTTTTTAATTGATATATCAACTATTCAATTTTTCATTGAAAATTCATATTTTTTGGTCGAAAATTCAACTGCTTGGTTGAAAGTTGAACTACTCTGTTCAAAGTTGAACTAATTTGTTAAAAATTCATTTTTTTTTGTTAAAGATTTATTTTATTTAAAAATTCATCTCTTTTGTTGAAAATTAATCTCCCTGATTGAAAATCCAATTATTTGGTTAAATATTAAACTATTTTTTATGAAAATTCAACTGCTTGGTAGAAAATTAAATTTTTTGTTACGAAATCATATTTTTGGGTTGTAAATACAACTGGTTTGCAGATATGTAATTCGTCTTCTTGGCTTCAAAATTCCACACTACTTTTAAAAAAATTAATTTTATTTGTTAAAGATTCATCATTTTAGTAGAAAATTGAATTGCTTTGTATAAAATTCGTCTTTTCAGCTTGAAAATTTAAAAATTTGGTTGAAATTTTTTTTCCCCTGTCTGAGGAAACTTTTTTAGTTGAAAAATAAATTATTTTGTTGAAAATTCGTCTTTTTCCGATGAGTTCAACTGTTTTTCATTTCAAATTCAAACCTTTTTTAGTTGATATATCAACTATTCAATTTTTCATTGAAAATTAATATTTTTTGGTCGAAAATTCCACGGATTGGTTAAAAGTTGAACTACTTTGTTAAGAACTCATTTTCTTGGTTAAAGATTCATTTTATTTGAAAATTAATCTCTTTTGTTGAAAATTAATCTTCCTGGTTGAAAATCCAAGTATTTTGTTAAAAATTTATCTATTTTGTGGAAAATGCAATATTTTTACTTGAAATATTATGAATTTAAAGTGTTTAAAATTGAATTTAATAATAGCACCTAAATTAATTTTATTTAAAAGAATTTATTCTCCTATTTCGGTTAGTTGGGAAGTAAATCGTATAGGAAATATTTGAAATTGGTATCATCAAAAAGAATCTCTTTCAGTAAAAAAGGGGAATATTGGGGCAAAACTCTTGATTTTAGGTGTTTTAGGCGATTTTTTCAAATTTGAGGGGGAAAAAGGAAGACGGACTGTGATCCCTTCTATAGTTTCTTAACGATATAATTTTTTTTTAAATTATTTACCTACTACTCTCGACTATCACAGTTTGAGATCCAAGTCCCATTAGTGCCAAATGGTATGCTACAGCGGCTCCCATTACCCCACCTCCACAAATTACAACTTGAGAATCTTTTGGAGGATCCTCATTATCTACATTATTCTCTTTGGCAATTTTATTCGACGTTGCAAAATTTCTCGCTTCTTTCCAGCGAGATTTTGCTTTTTTAGCTGTTAGCACCAGTCTTGCCCTTTGCCACATTTTTCTGGAAATAACCTCAAAGCTATATTTTAGGTTTAATCCGAAAAGGTCTACATAATGTGAGAAATAAATTTTATTCTATTCTAATATTTATTTTAGATTTTATTCCGTACGCAAAAATATTACAGGAGAATTAATAAAGGCCTATAATAATTGAACTATAGTGATGATTTTCGAATCATTTTTTCGCTATTATGGGATAATATTACAGGAAAATCAGTATAGAAATAAATAATATTGAAATATAAATCCTCTCATTATCAGGGTGGCCGTTTTAATCAAGGAAAAAAATTCCCAGTCATTTCCCGACTCGAACAAATTTTTCACGGTCATTGAAATAAAAAAATTGGAACTCTTAGAGCTGAAAATTTTTTCATTTGAAATAATCGAAACTAAACTGCAAATCAAAGCACTCAAAATAGAACTCTTGAATTTTAAACACGTTTCTAATTAAAGCAAAAAAAAATTAATTCCGAAATTTTTAATTCAAACGCCCAATAATTGACACGTATAAAATAAAATCCATACATTTTTAAATGTTCAAAATTATATCATTTTAAGTAATTTCAAGTTAGAAAAATTGACAATTGAACAATTGGAATTTTCTTTTTAAACTTAACATTTTTCAAATAAGAAGATCAATTGTTATTTATACATCAAAATTCAACACTTTCACTTAAAAATTAAATTTTTTTGAATAAAAAAATTAAAATTGTAACGTTTAAAGTCTAAATGTAGCCGAAGGACTTGAATATCCCGAAATATAAAATTTCCGACATATTATCTATTATTTTTTATTTTAGTATTTAAAAATCTCTTAGTTGTTTAGATTCGCTAATTTGATCATTCATGAATTTCCCTACGGTCGGCAATTTTACAGTGTAGAATATTTTATAATGTTGGCAACTTTATTTCAGGAATTTTCTGTTATCGGAAATGTTCTAATTCGATAATATAAACCGTCGAGAACTATATTATTTGGGGGTTTAAAATTATCGGCCATTTCTAATTTAGGGAATATTATATTTCAAATATTTTCTTTTTCGGAAATTTATTTTTCGGGATTTTTCATTTGTCCCTGAAAATGAATTTCTTTTGGTAGAAATTTTTTTGTTTGTTAAAAATGTAACTGTTTAGTTCAAAATTAACTTATTTTAGTAGAGAATTCAACTGCTTGGTTGAAAAATGCAACGGTTTGGTTGAAAATTAATTTGTTTGCGTTGAGAATTCAACTATTTTCTCGAAAATTCGTTGTTTTGATAGAATTCAACTGTTTTTTATTAAAAATTAAAATTTTCTTTGATTGAAAATTCAACTACTTAGTTGAAAATTGACCAACATTGTTAAAAATTAATTCATTTGGTTGAAGATTTGAAAATCTCTTTGGTTGAACATTTAACTATTTTGGGTTCAAAATTAATTTTTTTAACTGAAACTTTAACTATTAAATTTTTATTAACAAATTATCTTTTTTCGTTAAATATTAAACTGTTTGGTTGGAAATTAATTTATATTGTTAAAAATTCTTTTTTTTCTGGGTAAGAAATTAATTTTTGTAATTGAAACTTCAAATATTCCATTTTCGGCTACAAATGATATTTTTTAGTTAAAATATAATATTTTGTTGAAAATTCGTTTTTTTAGTTTTAAATTAATTTTTTAAATTGAAAATTGAAATATTCCATTTTTTGTTGAAAATTGATATTTTTTAGTTGAAAATTAAACTATCTGGTTGAAAATTCATGTAATTGGTTCCAAATTGGTTTGAAAATTCATCTGTTTTGGTAGAAATTTAATTTTTTTGGTTAAAAATTAATCTGTTTCATTGAGGATTCAACTATTTTGTTCGAAATTATTATTTTTTGGTAGAATGAAACATTTTTAGTTGAAAACTCAACTGCTTTGTTGAAAGTTGAACTACTTTCCTAAAAATTCATTTTTTGGTTGAAGATTCATAATTTTAGTTGAAAACTGATTAATTAATTATTTGTATAGTTCAATTCAAAAAGATTCTTATCAATAATGATGAATTTAAAATGTTACTTAAAAAAAAAAGAATTGTAATCAAACTTTTTTTTAATTGCATTATATCATGTGGTTACAAACTATGTGATATTTCAATGGGATACATTTTTCATCTAAAAATTTGTCAAATTCCCGGTCAAAAAATGAATTCACTGTTTTTTCCTACTCTGAAAAAATATCCGTTATTAATTTTTAGTGTTTCCCATTTAAAATCCATTTTTACTTCGAAAGTTTTTTTAAAATAATTCAATTTTAAAGGTTTATAATTAAACACTTTTCCATTTTCAACGGTTAGAATGAAGGTGAATTTATTTTTTTATTTATATAACTTCAGAAGCATGACTTTCAAACATTCAAATTAGTTTTAAATTTCAAATTGTCAAATTTTAATCGCTTCAAATTTAAATTAATTAAAATTCAAAAGTTTGCAATTTTAAATTATTCAATTTTGAATGCTTTTAATTAGAAATAATACCATTTTCATTCTTTTTAATTGTAAATAATCTATTTTTCAAAATTCTAATCGGAAAATATTAAATTCTAACGTTTTGAAATTGTCCTATTTTCGAAATTTTAATCTGAAATCATTCAATTTTGAGATTCTTAAATACAAAATAAAATTGTTCAATTTTATTCAGAAATGGTACGAGTTCAATTTCTTTTCATTCAACTTAAAATATTGTCCTTTTTTCAAAATTTTACCTAACCTAAAATATTTTGAATTGGAACGTTTTGAATTCAAAATCATTTCATAAATTAACAAAAAATTTTAAACGCTTCCAAATCGATGTATACATTATTATGTATAACACAGCTTTTCAAAATATGATTAATTTTTATAAGTTTCACATTTCTTATGTGTACATGAGTGGTTTAAAATAAATAATTTTACAGTTTCTCTACTTTCTGCAAAAATTCTTTCAATAGTTTAATATTATTTATTACTATATTGATTTTTCTGTAATGATTTCTATAATAATTCCCATAATAATTTCCTATAATAGCGAAAAAATTATAGGATATCCATTACAAGAAATTTATTTAAGTCCTATACTGAATTTCCTATAATAATTTTTATAGCTTGAAAACAAAATTAATTAACTCCTGACTGAAAATCTATCCATTGCCAAATTTTTAGAAAATTAATTAAGAATTAACTTTAAGAAAATTAAAAATTGTGCAAATCATTAAATTATTGATACAATTCGCAAAATAACAATGATTGATGATGAGATAATATATGAAACACAAAATATATAAATTCATCTTCACAAATAATCATAAGGACACTCGGAATTTTTCCGGGCAAACTTAAAGGTCAGAAAAACAAAATCTGAGTAAGACATAAAACGAAAAACTTACCGAATTTACCTAAAAAAACAAGAAAACTCTAAGTTATAGGTTAGAAAAACTTGTCAAAACGTCAAATATTTTCATCGCGCGCCTGGCGCGCCGTTACGAAGTTCATTTTACTATAATATAACAACTTAAAAGAAACATTTATTGATATTATGTACGACTTAACTTATTTCCTTATTATGCCTAATTTATATAAAAATGATACTACACATACAAAGCGGAATAGTTAAGATATCAAAATGTATTATAGGTTATGTGTTTATATATATATATATATATATATGTGTGTGTCTATAAATAGATATTTAACTATACATAAACATTTGTAAATTTTTTATCTTGTAAACAACAACAAATAATTTGTACTATTTCGATGTATCGAAAATATTATTTTTTCTAATAAGAGTTTTGTTTAAAAAAAATGGTATACTTATTATAACAAACAAATAGTAATATTTTATATTAAAAAGGATATGCAGCCACAAAATTCCAATTTCGGAATTCCCTGACATGGAAGAATTAAATTTTCAGTTAAAACAATTATTTTTTTAACAAAAAAATAAATAAATTTTCCACAAAATAGACAAATTTCCAACCAAAGTGATGAATCTTCGATAAAAATAAATTAATTTTTAGCTAAAAATATAAATTTTTAAAATTTAAATTAAAATAATTTTTAACGAAACAATTAAACTTTCAACCAAAGAAATACATTTTTAAATAAAAAGATGAATCTTCGACAGAATAAATTTTTAACCAAATAGTTGAACTTTCAAACCAAAGATGAATTTTCGACAAAAAAGAAACACTTTTCAACAAAGTAAATGAATTCTCAATTAAAAAAGTAAATTTTCAAAAAAAAAAAAGGATTTTCAGTAAAATAGTTCAATTTTAAACCACAGAAATAAATTTTTATTCAAAAATAGAATAGTTCAATTTTCAGTAAA
>CAKNYM010037435.1:8996-26454 GCA_932195095.1 Andricus curvator | reverse complement strand
CGATCAAAATAAATGAATTTTTAACTAAAAATATAAATTTTCAAAATTTATATTAAAAAAAAAGAATTTTTAACAAAACAATTAAACTTTCAACCAAAGAAATAAATTTTTAACTAAAATGTTGAATTTTCAACAAACTTAATTTTTAACCAAATATGAACTTTCAAGCAAAAGATGAATTTTCTACCAAAAACCCACTTTTCAACAATATAAATGAATTCTCAATTAAAAAAGTAAATTTTCAAAAAAAAAGGATTTTCAGTAAAATAGTTCAATTTTAAACCAAAGAAATACATTTTTATTCGAAAATAGAATAGTTCAATTTTCAGTAAAAAATTAATTTTCCAAACAAAATGAAAATGTTAACGAAATTGTTCAGTTTTCTGCGAAACAAATGAATTTTCAACCAATAAAATTAAATTTATATAAAAAATATCAATTTCCACAAAAAATTTAATAATTAAATTTTTAGTTAAAGAAATTACTTTTTAACTAAAATAATCATTCGTCAACCAAAAAAATTAATTTTTCAGCCAAATAGTTGAGTTTTCAACTTAAAAAGTTAAATTTTGAACAAAAAATGCAAGAATTAAATTTTCAGTTAAAAAAATTATTTTTCAATTGAAAGAAAAAACGAATTTTCAACAATAAAGTTAAATTTTACAATCAAAGAAATAATTTTGGTTACTAAAATGATGAATCTTCTGTCAAAAGAGTGAAGTTTTAACCAAACTATTGAATTTTCAACCAAAAAGTTGAGTTTTGAACCGAAAAAGATACATTATAAAACAAAAATGGAAGAATTAAATTTTCAGATATAACAATTAACTCTTAACCAAGAAAAAATAAATTTTTAACAAAATAGATAAATTTTAAACCAAAGTGATAACTCTTCGATAAAAAGAAACGAATTTTTAAATAAAAAGTATAAATTTTCAAAATTTAAATTAAAAAAACGAATTTTTAACAAAGGAATTAAACTTTCAACCAAAGAAATTACTTATTAACTAAAATATAATCAACCTTAAAAAAAAAAATGAATTTTTCAGCAAAACAGTTGATTTTATAACTCAAAAAGTTAAATTATGAACAAAAGAGGCAAGAATTAAATTTTAAATTTAAAAAAAAAGGAATTTTCAACAATAAAGTTAAATTTTACAACCAAAGAAATAATTTTTTTCACTGAAATGATGAATCTTCAACTAAAAAAATGAAGTTTTAACCAAATTGTTGAATTTTTAACCAAAAAGTTGAGCTTTGAACTGAAGAAGATACATTATGAACAAAAAATGGAAGAATTAAATTTTCAGTTAAAACAACTTTTAACCAAGAAAAAAGGAATTCTCAATAAAATATATAAATAAGTAACATAAATTTTCCAAAATTAAATTTCAACTGAAGAAAGAACGAATTTTTAACAAAACAATTCAATTTTCAAAGAAACGAATTTTTAACTAAAATTATGGAGCTTCAAACAAATTAATTTTTAAGCCAAAAGATGAATTTACTACCAATAAAACAACAAATTTTCAACAAAATATATGAATTCCCAACTAAAAAAGATAAATTTTCAATAAAAAATAATTTAATTTTCAACCAAAGAAATATACTTTTAATCAAAAATGGAATAGTTAAATTTTCAGTAAAAAAAATAATTTTCAACCAAATTAAAATAAATTTCAAACGAATTATAGTCAAATTTTCAACCAAATAGATGCATTTTCAACCAAGAAGATTAAATTTCTATGAAAAAATATAAATTTTCCACAAAAAATCGAATAGTTACGTTTCCAGTTGAAGAAATAAATTTTTAACTGAAATCATAAATCTTCAACCAAAAAAATTAATTTTTTACAAGAGTTACATTTTAAACCCAAAAGATTAATTTTCTACCAAAAAGACAAATTTCCAACCAAATATATGAATATTCAACAAAATACAGTTGAATTTTCATATAAACCAGATACATTTACAACTTAAAATAGAATAATTAAATTTTCAGTAAAAAAATCATTTTTTAACCGAATAAAATTAATTTTCAACAAAAAACTTAAAATTTCAACCAAATAGTTGCATTTTCAACTAAGAAGATTAAATTTCGATTAAAAAAGATAAATTTTCGACAAAAAGTGAAATAGCTAAATTTTCAGTTAAAAAATTAATGTTTAACTAAAAAAAATAATTTTTAATCAAGAAGATTAATTTTCTACCAAAAAAAGCTGAATTTTTAACTAAAAACATTAATTTCAACCAAACGTTTGATCTTTTAAAGAAATTTTTAGTCTAATAGTTACATTTTCATCAAAAAAGATGAATTAGCCATCAAGAAGTAGAATATTAATTCTACTACAAAAATAGGAATTTTAAACAAAATACAGGAATTTTGTACCTAATATTTGAATTTTCAACTGAAGAAGGTAAATTTGCTTCGAAACATGGAACAGTTAAATTTGAGGTTGAAAAATCAATTAAATTATCGATAGAAAAAATGAATTTTTATTTACAACCAAAAGAGATGAATTTTCAACAAAATAGTTGAATCCTGAACCAAAACAGATTAATTTTCAAACAAACAGTTGTGACTTTTAACCAAAAAAGATACAATTTCTACCAAAATAGATGAATTTTCAACCCAAAAAGACGGATTTGCAATAAAACAGTTGAATTTTTAACCAAATTGTTAAATTTTCAACGAAATAATTTACAGACATTCCCTAACTTTCCCTGAACAGTTTTAAATTCCCTGAATTTCTGGAATTCCCTGACCTGCAGCAACCCTGGATATACTGTAAACATATAATTTGAAAAGCAGGTTCAATTTTGAAACCTAAAAAATAGGACGTGAATCTAAATATGCACCTTCTCTTTATTGGAATATTTTCTAAATATAAATATATGAGTAACAATCGTCAATTTAGCTTATAATAAAATAAAACATATTTAAACCGATCTGTCAATTACATCTCAAAGTTCTCAAAGTAATTCGCAATCAATATAATTAACTATTAATGGCACATAAGTTCCAGAAACTTACAAAAGCCATAAATACATTTTCAAAAATATTTAAACGTAAAATATAACATAATTTCTTGCATGAAGGTTTTATTATATTTTGATTAAAATAAATCAACGCTCTTCTGACACGTTATAATACATCCGATTGTAGATAAACATTCTATAAATAAAGTGAACACTATACGTAATAAAGTATACTGCAAAAATTAAATCTCTAAAAGTGATAATCTTTCAATTAAACTAATTGTAAGGAATGAAGAATGATTTACAGATCATTCGAAAGCGCCCTTTCGTATCTGGGTACATTAGTTTTTCAATTCAATTCGCATCGGCCTCCAACAAACCCGTTATTGCTTCTTACACTTTCATTTAAATTATTTAATTTAAATTGCCACTCAATAAACTTTCTAGTCGTCTCAAGACAATTCGTTTACTTTTTTCCCAATTGATTAAGAATACGATAAAGTTAACGTTACATGATTTAATAATATACATAATTGTAATAATATAATAACATTTTATGGCGAGTAAGTTATCGTACAAATGGACTTTTGGGAAATTGTAAAAACAGAACTTTCCCTCGTTTGGAACGTCTCTCGTTCAGTGAAAAGCTGCATTCTATTATCACCGTTCTAAATAAAACTTGTATAGTTTCGCGACACGATTTAAGCTTCCGATTTTGACATGGATTCGCCACAACTCCTGCGATTAAAAATCGTTCTAAATCGCAAGGAAGTTTTCATTACTGGTGCCTGTTGCCTTCAAAGCAGACATATTCGGTTAACCAACTCTTAGCAAAATGCGTTTTAAGAACTCTGCCAGGCTATAATCCCAATCAAAATGGCCAAAACCACAACGCCGATAATCAGGAGAATGCATTTCTTTTTGCGCAACTTGGTCTGGTAGGTCGCTGCCGTCCTGAGTTGTTGGGTCCCTTCGTTCACAAACACTTCAGTTCGCTCCACAGAAGCTTCTATTGAGTCTACGATTTCACCCTGGGCGTGGACAAGAGCACCCAGCTCTTTGAAAATTTGATTCACGTCGTTGATATCGCTCTGAAAAATGACATTTAAGTATTAATTTAATTCTCAGTTTGTGAAGCAGGGTGCAGGCCTCACAGTCCCTATGGGATAAAATATAGGGACCAAAGGGTACTTTTAGTCACGCTCATAGGCAGGGTGGCGATTCAGCGGACGATTTCAAATTCCCGGTCATTTCCCGGGTTTTCCCGGTCAAGTTTTTCAATTTTCCCGGTCAACTAAAAGTAACATATACATTTTTTCCGCAAAACGCAAACATTTATTTTAATTCATAACGTTCATTCTAATCATCCTTGGATAAAGTTCCGAATAGGTGAACCCTCCGATTTCGTTGAACCCACGTACACTTACGTATTTTGATGCGCTGATTACGACAATCATAGTGAAAATTGGCGACAAGGACGTCTTCATGGTAAGAACCATAAAAAACCCCATAAAAATTATGATTTTTTTCTTTATCTCAATAAACGCGAAGAATTTTCAAAAATATCTCAAACAAAAGTTGTAGCTAGTATAAAAATACATCTTTTTTGTATCATACACTTTTTTCCTTGAACCATTATTTCTCGATAAAAAGTGGATTGCGTTGGAAAAACAATAAAGACAAGAAAACAGTCACTCTCGTCCCTTCTTTCCTCGTCCGTTTTTCGTAACTAGTCAGTAAATGTGTAGACCCCCCCCCACTTAAACCTGGACAAGGGGACGAGCGTAACTAAACGCATTTTCGTAAACAGTCAGTAAATGCGTAGCCCCCCGCTCCACTTAACCCTGGAAAAGGGGACAAGCGTGACCGAACGCATCTGTAACTGTTTTCTAGTTTTTATTGTTTTTCCAACGCAACTCTCTTTTTCTCGAAAAATAATGGTTTTCGGCAAAAAGTGTATGATACAAAAAAGATGTATTTTTATACTAGCTACAACTTTTGTTTGAAATATTTTTCAAAATTCTTTGTATTTACTGAGATAAAGAAAAAATCATAATTTTTATGGGGTTTTTATAGTTTTTACCATGAAGAATTTTTTAACAACAATGGAATAGTTAAATTTTCACTTGGAAAAATTAATTTTCATGAAAAAACGGATTTTCAACAAAATAGTTCAACTCGCAACCAAAGTGATGAATTTTCAAATAAAATTATGAATCTTCAACTGGAATAGTTGAATTTTAAACCAAAAAGATGAATTTTGAACTAAAATGATGAATATTTAACTGGAATACTTGAATTTTTCAACCAAAAAGATGAATTTTTAAACAAGAAGATTAATTTTCAAATAAAAAGATCAATTTTCTACAAAAAATACAATTTTTCAACAATATACATGAATTTTTAACGAAATGATTGAATTTTTAATTAAA
Organism: Andricus curvator; assembly: GCA_932195095.1. NCBI lineage: Eukaryota > Metazoa > Arthropoda > Insecta > Hymenoptera > Cynipidae > Andricus > Andricus curvator. The sequence continues at coordinate 21,043 of CAKNYM010037435.1, read as the reverse complement.
GAAGACAATTTTTCAACAAAATAGTTGAATTTTGAACTAAAAAAATAATAATTTTCAACCAAAAATGGAATAATAATAATTTTAGTTAACGAATTAATTTCAAACCAAACGTAAGAGTTTTAAACTGAAACAATGAATCTTCAACTGAAATAGTTGAATTTTCAAAAAAAAAAAAAATAATTTTTACTAAAAAAGATAAATTGTCAACCAAAACTTAGAAAAAATTACTTTCAACAAAAAAAACTAACTTTCAAAAAAATAGTTGTAAATCCTGGAATAATTGAATTTCTGACCGAAAAGATTAATTTTCAATCAAGAAGATTAATTTCTACCAACAAAGACGAATTTTTAACTAAAAAAGATAATTTCTCAACCAAAAATTAAATAATTAAATTTCTAGTCAAAAATGAATGTTCAACCGAAGAGATGAATTTTTAACTAAAATTATGGAATATTCAACTGGATTAATAGTTACATCTTCAGAATAAAAAAATAATTTTGAACCAAAAAAAATCTAAAGGAAAAACAAGTTTTCAATTAAAGAGCTTATTTTTCAAACCAAAAAAATGCATTTTTAATTAAAACGATGAACCTTCAAGCAAAAAAAAAACAATTTAACAAAATAGTTTAACTTTCAACAAAATAATTTCATTTCCAACCTAAAAGATGAATTTTCAACTAAAATGATAAACATTTAACTGAGTTTTCAAACAAATAGATTAACTTTCAAAGAAAGAGATAATTTTCTACCAAAAACAAGAATCGATTTTTTAACAAAATACGTGAATTTTCAAAGAAATAGTTGAATTTTCAATTAAAAACGACAAATGTTCATCCAATTTGTTGAATTTTGAAATTGAAAGGATCAATTTTCAATAAGAAATGAAATAGTTAAATTTTCAGTTAAAGAAATTAATTCTCAACCACAATGATTAATTTTCTACAAAAAAAAAAGATGAATTATCCACAAAGTACATCGATTTTTAAACAAATAGTTTAATTTTTAAATGCAAAATATAAATTTTCAACCAATATTTGATTTTTTTACCAAAAAAAGATAAAATGATTTTCAACAAAAGTAGTTAAATTTTCAACCAGAGATGAATTTTAAATTAAACTGATGAAAATTAATTTTTACTAAGAAAGATCAATTGTCAACCAAAACTTAGATAATTAAATTCTAAGTTAAAAAAATGAATCTTTAACCGAAAAGATGAATTTTCAATCTCAACTATAGAATTTTCAATTGGAGTAAGTTAAATTTTCAGTTAAAAAAATTACTTTCAACAAAAAAAACTAACTTTCAAAAAAATAGTTGCGAATCTTTAACTAGAATAATTGCATTTTTGACCAAAAAGATTAATTATCAACCAAAAAGATTAATTTCTACCAACAAAGACGAATTTTTAACTAAAAAAGATAATTTTTCAACCAAAAATTGAATAATTAAATTTTTAGTCAAAAAATAAATGTTCAACCAAAGAGATGATTTTTTAACTAAAATTATGGAATATTCAACTGGATTAATAGTTACATTTTCAGAATAAAAAAAATACTTTTCAATCAAAAAAATTCTGAAGGAAAAACAAGTTTTCAATCAAAGAGCTCATTTTTCAAACCAAAAAATGGATTTTTAATTAAAACGATGAACCTTCAAAAAAAAATTAACAAAATAGTTTAACTTTCAACCAAATAATTTCATTTTCAACCTAAAAGATGAATTTTCAACTAAAATAATAAATATTTAACTTAGTTTTTAAACAAATAGATTAACTTTCAAAGAAAAAGATAATTTTCGACGAAAAAAAGAATCGATTTTTTAACAAAATACGGGAATTTTCAAGAAAATAGTTGAATTTTCAATAAGAAATGGAATAGTTAAATTTTTAGTCAACGAAATTAATTCTCAAACATAAAGATTAATTTTCTATAAAAAAAGACGAATTATCCACAAAGCACATCGATTTTCAAACAAATAGTTTAATTTTTAAATGCAAAATATCAATTTTCAACCAATATTTTAATTTTCACCAAAAAAAGATAAATTCATTTTCAACAAAGTAGTTACATTTACAACCAAAGATGAATTTCAAATTAAAATGATGAATCTTCACCCAACAAAATTAATTTTTATTGAAAGAGTTTAACTTTTAATCAAGTAGTTGAATTTTTAACTGAAAAAGGTGAATTTCCAAGGAACAATGTAACAAAATATTCTATTATAATTTAGCGATATTTCTTCTTCTACTCTAAAAACGGCTTGAAGTACTTTCTTCACCTAAAATTTAAAAGAGGGAACTTTCAAATTGTTACGAATTCTGACTTGAAAGAGGGATTTTTTTTTAAATTCCTTTCTTCTAAATCCGAATAATAATTCTTTTGAAAAATTCCCGTTCCATGTAAAAAATTCCCTATTCCAAGTGAAATTATATTTCTGTACGAAAACTCCCTGTCCTAAAATAAAAAAGATAATTATTTTCTAAAATTCCCTGTTCCAAGTCAGGTAAAGGAGTAAGCGAATAAAACGTGATATCATCAATTCGATTATCAAAATTAAGTTAGCAAAAAAAATCTCACAAAGCAACAAATTTGCAAAAGAATTTGCTCAAGAATTGTTACATTCTTTAAATCGTACGATAAGCTCTCTTTTTAATTAATAAAAAGCAAGCGGTCATTTCTCGGGTTTTTACGATAAAATTGTTGAATTTTATATGTTAAGTCAAGGGCATTAAATAATAAATAATAAGTTCTCTTGAACAATAATAAATTATAATTCAATTAGAGTAAACTGAAATAATCTGAAAAATCTAAGATCAATTAACCGTGAAATAGTAAATAAATCCGTAACCTAACAAACACACTTATATGTCCTGCAACTGTAGATGAAGTAGAAATCACTTTTAATTGATCAAAATTATTAAAATAATGAAAACTTGAATTTTGCTATGATCAGAAGTAAATTTCCGGTTTTTTAATTAAATTTCCGGTCATTTCCCGGTTTTTTACCGGTCAGTAAAATTCCTGGTGATTTCCCGTTCTTTCCCGGTTTCCCGGTCAAGTCGCCACCCTGATAGGGTACTTTTTTCGCGCTCAAAGGGTAAAAAATTCAGTATAAGACTTCAAAACAATTCAAGTTAAATTCCATCGAATTCGAATGAATTAGAAACAATTCTAAAAGTCAAAAAAATTCCATTGATTTCCGTAACATTGGAATGAATCTAGAGGAATTTAAAATAAACGAGAAGAATTCGATGAAATTCATAAAAATTCAAGGTGAATTAAAAAAAAATTAAATGAATTGAAAACAATTTTAAAATATGAAGAAACTTTTATCAATTTAGTAACTTTGAAATGAGCTTAGAAAAATTCAAGGGAATTCAAAAGAATTTTATAAAATGCCTAAGAATTCAAGGTGAAATTAAAAGACTTCAGGATCAATTAAATAAAGACTTTTAAAAAATTTTTAAAAATCCACTGAATTAAGTATAATTGAGTAAATTTAGAATAATTCCAGTGAAGTAAAAAAATTCAAGGGAATCCCAAAGAATTTGAAAGAATTCAGGGTGAATTTCAAAAAATAATTTCTTATCTCTTCAAATCTTCGAAACCCTACTAATTTCTACCTAAAAAAATGACTAATGACTACAAACCAATTGAAAAACATTCAAATGAATTCGAATAAGTTTTAAAAATCGAAAAAATCTATTTATTTCTGTAAAATGTTAGTGAATTTGGAGAGATTTAAGGGAAACGAGAAGAATTCGATGAAATGCATAAAAACTGAAGGTGAATTAAAAAAAAATCAAATGAATTGAAAAAATTTTTAAATATGAAAAAATTCATTGAATTGAGTAAGTTTGAAATGAACTTCAGAAAAAATTAAAGAGAATTCAAAAGAATTTGATGAAACGCCTAAAAATTTAAGGTGAGTTTTAATGACTTCAAGCTGAATTAAACAGAACTTTTTAAAAATCCATTGACCTGAGTAAAACTGAGTGCATCTAGAAGAATTCTAAAGGATTAAAAAAAACAGGATAAATTAATAAGAATTCAGGGCGAATTCTAAATGAATTGCAAAAAATATTAGAAAATCTCTTAAAATCTTTGAAACCCTACGAAATCCCTTATTTCTTGTGAATAAATTCTTTGAAATCCATTAAAATATTAAAATCCCTTAAAATTATTAAAACCATTGGAAATCCCTTGAAATTGTTTAAATCTCTTGAAAATGCCTTGGCATCTTTTAAAATACCTCAAGACTATTGAAATAAATAAAACATTTCTGGGAATCGTGAAAATTTTCTAAAATATTTCCAATCCTTTGAATCTTTTGAAATCCCTTCAAACTTTTTAAAGCTCTTGAAAATGCATGAAAATCTTTTAAAATATCCCAAAATATTTCGAATCCTTTGAAATCCTAATAAATTACTTGAATAAATTAACAATTTCTTTATAATCTTTTAAAATAACCTAGAATATTTCTAATCCCTTAAAATCTTTTTAAATGCCTTGAAATCTTTTAAAGCTCTATAAAATGCCATGGAATTTGAAACTGAATTAATCTGCAGAACCAATTATATGAAAACTTTAAAAAAATCAAAAAAATCAAATGAATTATGTAAAATTGATTGAATTTATAAGAATTCTAATGAATTAAAAAATTCAAAAGAATTCAGGATACATTAATAAGAATTCAGGGTGAAATCCAAAAAATAATTTCAAATGTCTTCAAATCTTTGAAACCCTACGAAATAACTCACTTTTCTTGAATAAATTCTTTAAAATCCACTAAAATGTTATTAAATCTCTTAAAATTATTAAAATCAATTAAAAATTCCTTGGTTTTTTTTAATATTTCATGAAATATTTCAAATCCTTTGGAATTCTACAAAATACCTCACTTCTCGTGAACAAATTTTTTATCCACTAAAATATTATCAAATCCCTGTGAAATTCTATGATGATATTTCCTGAAATCCTCGAAAATGTATTAAAATACATTGAGAGTTTGAAAATCCTTTAAAGTCATTGAAATCCTCGGAAATCTTATAAAATAACGTGAAATCCTTTAAAATATCTTACGACCTTATAAATCCTGTAAAATCGTTTCATATATTCCGAAATTCTAGAAAATTCTTTATCTTAAAATATTTGAAACGCTTCGAAATTCCTTCAAATTAATTAAATTAATTAATCATTCCTTGGATTCTTTTTAAATTCCCTACGATATTTCAAATTCTTTGAAATCTCACTAAACTACTAAAAACAATTGAAAATTACTTGAAATCTTTTAAAATAACCTAAAATAACCTCAAATATTCTAAAATCTTTTTAAATCTCTTGAAATTTGTTAAAGCTCTTGAAAATGCCAATTAATAAAAAAATGCCTCGGAATCTTTCAAAATTCCCTAAAATATTTCAAATTAAAAGCTCTTGAAAATGCCTTAGAAGTTTTAAAAATACCCTAAAATCTAAAAAATCATTGAAATCTGATACAAATTTCTCGGAATCTTTAAAAATAATCTGAAATATATCAGAAGAATTCAAAACAATTCAGTGATAAATGTGATCTTTTCATTTAAAAAAGGGAATAAAAAATGATTTGAGAAAAAAGAGACTAATAATGACTCTGCGTGGCAGCCCTGATTATTTTTTTCAGTCACTTCTTACAGTAATGAAGTTCCATTAAGGGGCTGAAAATAGGGTACCATAGGTACCAAATCTTGAAAATAGGGTACTTTAGGGACCTTAACTGAATATAGGGTACAATAGGGGATATAGGGACCGGTCTGTGAGGCCTGAGGGTGTCTAGTGATCAGACAATTTGAAATTCCCGGGTTTTTCCCGGTCAAATATTTTTCCCCCGACCAAGTTATAGATGTCTTTTTGTGATTTTTAAAAGTCAACGTATACATCCCCCACATTTTTGCATAGGACTTTTGAAATTATAGGTCAAACCTTCAATAACTGAAATTTAATAATTGTGAATTCTCTTCTGTTAAAGCACCTTCGGCTTTAACGAACACATTCTCATCACGAGTCTCGTGAGAAAAAAAGGTTAAAAGCAAGTTTTCAGATCTAATTTGAAAACAATTTTGTTATCAAACATTATATTGTACCTTGTGTCTTTTTGTAAAAAAATTTAATTTGTTTATTTGTAATTTATTTTTCACGATTAAACAAAAACCACGCATCTGATCAAAAAATGATTAATAACAAAGTAGCTCTTTTTTGGGTAAACAACTTTTGTCTATTTATTTTTTTCGTGGCTTGTGTCGTTTTTCGTGAGGATAAATTGTTCAAATTTCCGAGTACTACGAATAGCCGTACACAGAATTTTCAAATCTTGAAAAAAATGGTGTCAAACATTTTGAAAATGCTATAACTTTTTGAATTTTGATCAAAAATAGCTGGCTAACGAACTTGTTTTTTTCTTTTAGGTCTTAAAAAAGTGTGCCACAGCTCAATCCAATCTGATCATTTTTTCGAAAGTTATCGTGCCTACAGACTGCAGACAGACTACAGAATACAAACAGACTATAGACATATTACAGACTACAGACAGACAACTTCGTAAAAATCGTTTTTTCTGACTTCGTGGGTCTCTAAACGTGGAGATTTGATGAAAACCGACTAAGTCAAATTTTACATAAAACTAATACAGGCCTCACAGTCCCTATGGAATTAAATATAGGGACCAAAGGGTACTTTTTGTCACGCTCATAGGGTACTTTTTTAGCGCTCAAAGGGTAGAAAAATCAAGATAAATTCATAAAACTTGAAAACAATTCAAGTTAAATTATAAAGAAATCAAATGAATTGGAAACAATTTAAAAATATGAAAAAACCTTATTGAATTCAGTGAATTTGAAATGAGCTCAGAAAATTTGATGAAATCACTGAGAATTCAAGATGAGGTTAGAAGACTTTAGGATCAATTAAATAAAAACTTTAAAAAATTCAAAAAATCCATTGACTTAAACAGAATTGAGTGAATTTAGAAGAATGCAAGTAAATTAAAAAAAAATAAAATAAAGAGAATTCCAAAGAATGTAAAAGAATTCATGGTGAATTCAAAAAAAATTTCAAATCTCTTCAAATCTTTGAAATTATACTAATTGATAACCAAAGGAGTGACTAAATAATTGAAAGAATTCAAATGAATTGGAAAAAATTCTACATATCGAAAAACTTCCATTGATTACAATAAAATTTGAGTGAATATAGAGGAATTTAAGGGAAATTAGAAGAATTCGATGAAATTCATAAAAAATCAAACTGAACTTAAAACAAGTGAATTCAAAACAATTCAAACATATGAAAAAATTCATTGAATTGAATAAGTTTGAAACTTGAAATAAGTTTAGAAAAATTAAAGAGAATTTAAAAGAGTTTGATGAAATGCCTAAGAATTTAAGGTGAGCTTTAAAGACTTCAAAATGAATTAAGCATAAACTTTTCAAAAATACATTGGAGTGAATTTAGAAGAATTTAAAAGAATTCAGGATAAATTAATAAGAATTCGGGGATAATTCCAAATGAATTGCAAACAATATTTGAAAATATCTTCAAATCTTTGAAACCCTACGAAATCCCTCACTTTTTGTGAATAAATACTTTGATGAAATCCTTTAAAATGATTAAAACCCTTGGAAATCCCTTGAAATTATTTAAATCTATTGAAAATGCCTTGGAAACTTTTGAAATACACTACAATATTTCAAATCCTTTGAAATCCCTTGAAACTTTTTAAAGCTTTTAAAAATGCCTTCGAATCTTTTGAAATACCTTAAAATACTTCAAATCCTTTGAAATCCTATTAAATTATTGAAATCAATTTAAAATTTCTTTGTAATCTTTGAAAATAACATAAAATATTGAGAAAAAAATTCCTTAAAATCTTTTGAAATCCCTTGAAATTTTTTTAATATCTTGAAAATGCCAAGGAATTTAAAAAAATACCTTAAAATATTTCAAATCCTTTGATCACTTTATCAATTGATCCTCAGGACCAATTAAATAAAAACTTTTAAAATTCCAAAAAATTCATTGAATTAAGTAAAATTGAGTACATTTAGAAGAATTTAAATTAATTAAAAAAATTCCAAAGAATTTAAAAGAATTCAGGATAAATTAATAAGAATTCAGGGTGAATTCCCAAAACTAATTTCAAATCTCTTCAAATCAATGAAACCCTACCAAACACCTCACTTGTCGTGAGTAAATTCTTTAAAATCCACTAAAATATTATAAAATCCCATGGCATTCTATGAAATCTGATATTTCCTTAAATCCTGGAAAATTTATCAAAATACCTTGAGAGCGTTAAAAAAACCCTTACAATCATTGAAATTCTCGGAAAACTTATAAAATCCCGTGAAATCATTAAAATATCTTGAAACCTTATACAGGGTGTCTACTCAAATCCTGGAGAAAAATTCCCTGACAATTCCAGGTTTTTTCCAGGTATCTCAAATTTTTTCCAGGTATAATTTTTCATAGCATGAAGCCATTCAAATATTTCTTATATATTTAAAAAAATCGACTCGGAATATGTATACAGTTTCGCGAGTTTATTATAAATAATGTTTTTTTCAGTTTCTAGGAATTCAATTAATATTACAAGATATTCTTAAATATTTTAGCACGATCAATTAATTAAATAATTTAATAATACTAAAAACATAATTAATCATTTTTTTAATTTGTCTCTTAAAGTCCATGAATTTGAATAATAATTCAAACAAATTTTTATTTTATCTACTTATACTTAAAATTCAGTGCATATTTTGGTAAAATTAATGTGGGCACTATATGAAATTCAATTTAAACCGATTAAAATTCGTAACTTTTCAAGTAAAAATTTGGATTTTCAAAAAGATAGATGATTTTTTAACCAAATAGTTGAATTTTCTACCAAAAAGATCAATTTTTAAACAAATAGCTGAATTTTGAACTAAAAAATATAAGTTTTCAACCAAAAATGGAACAGTTAAATTTTCAGTCAAACAAATTAATTTTCCACAAAAAAAAAACAAGATTTATTTTTAAAACAAATTTAATTTAACTTCCGACCAAGCAGTTTTATTTTAAAGCAAAAACATGAATTTTCAACTAAAATTATGAATACTTAGCTGGAATACTTAAATTTTTAACCAAGAAGATGAATTTTCAATCAAGAAGATTAATTTTTACTAAAGAACACGAGTTTTCAATAAAATACATGAATTTTCAATTGAAAAGATAAATTTTCAACCAAGAATTGAATATTTAAATTTTCAGTTAAAAATTAAAGTTTAACCAAAGAGATGAATTTTCAACTGAAAGGATATAATTTTCAATTGGAATAGTTGCATTTCACGGTAGAAAAAAAAACATTTTTATACAAAGTGATGAATTTTCAACTGGAATAGTTGAATTTGAAACTAAAAACATGCATTTTCAACTAAAATGATGAGTCTTAAACTAGAATCATTAAATTTCAAACAAAAAGATTAATTTTCAATTCAGGAGATTAATTTCTACCAAAAAAGTCAACATTTTCAACTAAAAAAGATAATTTTTCAACCAAATATTGAATAGTTACATTTTCAGTAAAAAAAATAATTTTCAACAGAAAAAAAAACAAATTTTCAACTACATACTTAAAGTTGCAACAAGAATAGTTCAATTTTCAGTAAAAAAATTAATTTTCAGCCAAATAAAAAACTAATTTTTAACAAAATAGCTCATTTTTCAACCAAGGAGATGAACTTTCAATTAAAATGATGAATCTTTAACAAAAAAAAATTAATTTTTAACAAAAGAGTAACTCTCAGCCAAGTAATTAAATCTTCATTCAGAAAAGATGAATTCGGAACGAAAAATGTAGTAGTTGATATTTCAACCAGAAAAGAACGAATTTTCAACAAACTGCACGAATTTTCAACTAAAACCGACCAATTTTCAACCAAAAACAGAATAGTTAAATTTTCAGTTTAAAAAATAGATTTAAAACAAAAAAAAAACTATTTTTCAATAAAATAGTTCAATACAGTAATATAAAGCTACTTTTACAAATAAAGAAACATTGTTATTCAATTTAATATTGCAATTAAAAAAAAATTAAGCATCCTCTCGAAAAAATTCCCTGACTTTAAAAAAAAATCCCTGACATTTCCAGGTTTTTCCAGGTATATAAAAATTCCCTGACAATTCCAGGTTTTCCAGGTAGGGTAGACACCCTGTTATAGGTCCTGTAAAATCGTTCCAAATCTTCCGAAATTTTAGATTCTTTATCCTAAATAATTTCGCGCTTTGAAATCCCTTTAAATTATTAAAACTATTTAAAAAATTCCTTGGAATCTTTTGAAATCTCCTGAAATATTTAAAATTACTTGACATTTTTTTAAATCCCTTGAAACTTTTAAAAGCTCTTGAAAATTCCTGAGAATTTTTAAAAACACCCTAAAATCTTAAAAATCCCTTCAGATTATTGAAATCTATTAAAAACTTCTCGGAATCTTTAAAAATACCCTGAAATATTTCAAAAAAATTCAAGACGATTCAGAAATAGGTACAGACCTGAATTGAATAGTAATTAACCCATGAGTTATTTCATGGAGAATAAACTATTCTCCATGAGTTATTTATTGAAAAAAGTGACTATTATTTTTAAAAAGTAAGTAAAAAGTGATTTTAGAAAAAAAGTGACTAATAGTGACTGTATGGCAGTCCTGATTATTTTTCCAGTTACTTCTTACAGAAATTTCCTGATTTTTGCTATTTTTTCAAAATGCCTGACTCTTGGAAGGTTTGATCTTATTATAAAATTTTTTAAAGTTCCATTATGGACTGCAAATAGGGTACCATAGGGACCAAATCTTGAAAATAGGATACTTTAGGGACCTCAACTGAAAATAGGGTACAATAGGGGATATAGGGACCGGTCTGTCAGGCCTGCTAATACCTTCTCATTAGGATGAGAATGTAAAAAATTACATAAATCGGTACTTAGGATAAGCATAGGAAGGAACCTTGCGACTGTGGATAAAGTGGAAATGGAATAAAAAGAAGATAAAGTGGAAAAATTCGATTTTTTGATCAAATATAAAAAATTCCCGGTCCTAAACAAGATTTCCGGGGGTTTCCCGGTTTTTTCACGCCCCAATAAAATTCCTGGGTTTTTCCCGGTTTCCCGGTCCGCTACACACCCTGGTGAAGGGATTATCTGAGGGGCCGTGCATAAATTACGTAGTATTTTGGATGGGAGGGTAGGTCAACGATTTTTCTATTCTGTCTTATAAATGTTAAACAATCGAGTACTTACTGTAGTACCTAGTACACTGAATGTAAAAAAATTTATATTTCCTTATTCATGATTCTTAAACAGTCATCCCTTTTAGTTGAAAATTCAACTGTTTTGGGTTGTAAATTAACTTTTTTTGTTCAAAATTCACATTTTCGGGTTGAAAATTAAACTGTCTTGAAGAAAATTTAACTATTTCGTCGAAAGTTGAACTACTATGTTAAAAATCCATTTTTTTAGCAAAAGATTCATCATTTTGGTAACAAATTCATTTCTTTGGTTAAAGGTTGAACTATTTTATTCAAAATTCGTCTTTTTTGTTAGAAAATCAATTTTTTTTGTTAACAATTCAACTGTTTGGTTGAAAATTAATACGTTTTAGTTGAGGATTTGAGTTTTTTTTCTCGAAAATTCAAAAATTAATTTTTTTTTTAACTTAAAATTTCACTATTTGGTTAAAAAGTAACTTTTTTGTTGAAAATTCATACTTTCTGGATAAAAATTAATCTGTCTTGTAGAAAATTCATCTTTTTGACTTGAAAGTTTGAGAAATTTTTTTTTTAATAACAATAAGTATTTCGTACAAACGTACAATTTCTTAAGGGAAAAAATTCCAGATTTTTAACCTGATATTTTGAAAGTAATAAGAATAAACTTTAATGTTCTTTTAAAATAGTATTCTTTAGTCTATAAATTATAAACATTTATATTTATTTATCACAGGGGATACAGTGTTTCCCCTTTTTTCGTTTTTCCACTT
>CAKNYM010037431.1:0-12538 GCA_932195095.1 Andricus curvator | reverse complement strand
AAATATAAGTAAATGTAAATATTGTAAATAGTAGATAAGTATTAGGTCATAGCCGCGGAGGCAGAGTTTGGTAATGCGGGACAAAGCAAGAAAGTAGGGACATGCGAGCGAGGCGAGGCGAACCGAGAAGGCAATGCGATAAGAGCGAGCGGCCTTAGAGATAAGGTGTGGAAAGATGTTATTTTTGAGGGTTAGTTTTCAGAAAATTCTGTAAAAAATGGATGTGTAAGCAAGTCAATTTTTTAAGGCCAGCAGGCTAAAGAATAAACGTTTATCTATCATATGCAAAGACTTTTTTGTTATGTAGTGAGAGTGGAGGGGGTACAAACAATGTTTAATTCATGAATTAGTCTTTATGAGTGGCTTGTTAGAGTTGATGGTAGTGCCATCTTTATTTAATTTGTGTTTATTTAGTGTTATTTGCAGTTATTGCACATTAAATAATCAAAAACGTAATTTTTTTATAAACATTGTATTTGTTTGAATAATTATTTTTTCGCGTTAATTAAAAAAACACCTAGGTGTATTTTATTAAAGTATCTACTAATGTGCTTAAAACTATTTGCAGAATGATACATTCGTTTATATTGAATTCCGAATTGGTTATAGCAATTTAATTGTTTAAGAATAATATTTGGCATAATTCGAAAAACTCCTAGAGTTTTTGACAGGACAGTTAGTTTTGTTTGAATACAGTCTCCAATTTTCAAATCCATATGTATACCTAAATTCAGGGTCGTGATTTTTAAGCGGTTTAATTTGAATTTGATATAGTACCCACATTGATTTTACCAAAATATGCGTTAATTTTAAGTATAAGTAGGGTGGTCACTATTTTTCAAATAAATAATATTAAAAAAAGATTTGAAGCTTAAACATTTTAAAGCATGTTGAAAATGTGAAAACTCGAGACAGAATTTTTTATCCAATATATAAAATTGGAACAGCTACAAAATATATAGTACTTTTCAAATAAGTATTAGAAGGTGAACACTTTTTGGTTGGAATGCACAAAGTTAAATACCTAATTGAAAAATGGAATATTTCAAATCCATCAACTGCAATGTTAAATGTTCTAACTTGAGCCATTTTTAATTTGGCATTCGACAAAAGTGAAAAAGTGAAAAAAAATCAGTAAAATTTAACGATTTCAAATTCAAAATATTTCCTATTGGTTCAAAAATTATGACGAATTTGTTACATTTACAGCTTTTACTTGTGAACAGTAATAACAAATTATGAAATGTAAACATAAATTTTTTGCTCAATAACAATTTTTTTTTGAAAATGTGCAGAACATGTTTTTTTTGATTGAGTCATATGCACACATTTAACAAAAAAGTTGAATATGTCGAACCCGAAATTTATTCAGCTTGAACCAAAGAAACATTTTATCATTTTGCTTTTTCGGAAAAAAGCTTATCGTGATTTAGGATTTTTGGGATTTCATTTTTTTGCGATTTGGGAATGTTATAAAAACAGTGAAAAAATGTTTCCTATGAATAAAAAGACAAAAATATTAACCAAATGGTGTATTTAACTAATTTTATTTTTTTTTGGACTTTTTTATATCACTGTGAAATCTGTGAATGGATTTCTAACGACCCAAGATCATCCAATTCTTAAAAATAAATTCTTTAATGGCAGAAATCATTGAAAAATCATTAAAAATTATTTAAAAATATAACATTTCTTATAAAAAGATTGTTCTTTCCGGCATGTAAAAATAAATGTTTAATCTTTCAGAAAATTATCCTTTTTCCCCTTTTTTGAGCTACTTTTGCACTGTGATCCCTGTTATATCTTTTACAGCATTGAAAGATGCGATGGAGATAGTACGCTCGGAATGCAAAGTAAACAGTGACCGTTATCATAATATGATAACGGTCACTTTTTATTTTGATTTTTAACAAATAGTGCAGCAGAAGAAGGTTTTAGAAGAGCGGAGCTTTGGAAAAATTATAATTTTCCAATAAATTTAGTATTTACTTTTTATGAAAAGATGATTCTATGTATTTAGAATAATATTGAAAATAATTTTCTCTTTTGCGGTTTAATTTAGTATCTTTACAAGAAATATATGCTTGACGCTATCTGTTGCTTCCTTCTGTAATGAAAACGCTCGCTATTCCACAAACGCCGCTCCCGTATTTATAAATAGTCTGCCCATAATTGTATGCTCCGAAATTAGTGTTCTTCTGAGCTGCAAGATATAATGGAATACGGAAGACAAGGTTCTTTGTGCTTACCTTCCAACGATTTTGAAAGCAAGCAAGAAGTCTCGAACGGATTAAAATTAAATCATTTTAACTTCCGTCTTCCATAATTTTAATAGCCAGCAAATCTTCAATATTTCATGTGATGGTTATTAATTTATTAATTAAGTTCATTAATTTCATCCATTTATAATGAAAATAATTCATTTAAGGATTTCAGCATTTTTTAATTTGTACAGTATCAAAATGAACATTTCGAAAATTTAAAAATCTAGTCCTATATAATTTCGTAATTCGATCTCCAGGGCATCCAGGTACCATTAAAATTTTCAGGATATCCTGCAAGATCAAACAAAGCATTTGTTTGGTTCTTTAAAACTTGTCTATATTCGTCCAGTTTATTCTCCAATAATGTTACTATCTGTAAAACAAATTAAATTTTACAATTTTGATACGTATTAGTACAGAAAATAAATTTCTTTATATAAGGAGTCATTCACAAAATACGTGATACGTTCAGGGGGGGGGGGAGGTATGTCAATGTATCATTCCCCATGTTAAGAACAATATAAAAAGTATCACGCAAAGGGGGAGGGGGTGTTAAAAGTTACTGAAAAATGTATCACGTATTTTGTGAATGGTCCCTAAATAAACTTTAAAAATATTGTTCAGTGTTAAACTTACATTTGGATACTTTGATGATAGATCCACAGTTTCACAAGGATCGATATAAATATTAAATAAACATAAATTAGAACAATTGGCGAATTGGGAGAATTCCTTACAGCGTAATTCGCTCGAGGTTCGAAGTTCTTTCACTGTTCTTGACGAAAGTGGGAAAGTCGAATTTTCATCGATGGCTAAATTCGTTAAAGAATTGAGAACTCTCGTTATGTTGTATTTTGGATACGATTCATTATTTCCTGAATCTCCATAATAATTGCCATTAAGCTCTGGGGCTCCTGAATAATTATTAAAAAATGAATGAGTAATCTCTAATAATGAAATACTAAACAAAAATTTACTTTAATATTAATTGCATACGTTTGACGATCTTAAAATCTTCATAAATAGCAGCTTCAGTATTTTCCTTCTCGTCAATATTCACAAGTAAAAATTTTCTATTACTTTCTTTATCATCTCGAATTCTCGACCACTGATCCACACCATCTATTTCTCCAAGATCATCAACACTGCCACCGGCAGCAGAATAAAATGTTGGTAACCAGTCAGTTACGTGCATAAACATATTCGATAGTCGCGAACGTTTTTTTATTAGCGGAGAATATACACATGCAACTGCTCTAACACCCCCTTCGTAGACACTGAACTTTAGCTACAAGTAATTTTCTTATAAGAGAATGTAAATAGATAACTTAATACGCAATAGAAGAAATAACAACTTAAATTAATATACAATACTTTCAATAGATATAATATTGTTGATATTAAAATCGGATTGAAAATCAATATTGTGCTAAATAAAAGACATTTCTTCATTACCCCTCTCAACGGATAATTTGAGCCAACATTTTCTAAAAATCCTTCACTTTGCGCACCATTATCAGAAGCAAAAACAATAATCGAGTTTTCGAGCATTTTTGCCGTTTTTAAAGCAGATACTGTACGACCTACGGATTCATCGAGAGCTGCCATCATTCCTGGTAAAAAGGAGAAAATATTAATGACACGTCAGTGACATTTTTTGAGTGAAAAAAATGTTTGAATTGTTCCCAAGGGGTACATTCTACATAACCTTCAATGTATATCGATTGCATGTGATTGAAACAATCAAATCCACGTGGGGATATGCGTGCAATTCCGCAGAAGATTCGGGTCGTAAATTAAAACAAATCACGTGGAAATCCACGAGGAATTCCACGTGGATTTCAATGTAGTGTTTTACGTTATCCATTTTTGCGTATCTCTTATGGTTTACGAGATATTTGCAAACTGAAAATTATGTTTAACTTTCCATATGGAACTCCACGTGGAATTCTACTTGATATTCCACGTAAAACTCCGTGTCAAATCACACGTTGAATTTCCACGTGGATTGTTTCAATTTACCATTTGAATTTCACGTGGATTTTTTCATCTGGGTGGGCGTGATTTCAAGTGATTTTAAGCAAGGACAGGTGAAGAGAACTGACGAAGTGATTCTAATTGATTACAGTGTGATTTTAAGTATAACTCCAGGCGATTTATTATAGTAATTCCTAATGACTACATGTGAGTGCGTGTGACTATAATTGATTACAATTGATTGATAGTAATTGACACTAATTCAATGCGCTTAAACTTGATTTGACGTGCTTCCGAGTGAATGTAAATAACTGAAAGTTTTTAAAGCAATTATACGGTAAATGCACGCGATTCTAAATAATTGAAGGCGATTAAAAGTGACTTCAAGTAATTGTAAGTAAGTTCAAATGATTTCAAGTGAATAAAGGTAATTCAAAGCGATTATAAGTGATCAAAAGTGATGGGAAGATCTGAAAGTGATTTCAGATGATTGTAGATATGACTTCATATGATTGGAAGTGATTGTAAAGGTTTGCGTGCGAGTGCAGGTGATTGCAACTCATTCCAGTTGCATGCGCGTAATTTACAGTAATTACAAGCGATTTTAGGCGATTTTCGGTTACTGAAAGTGATTGTAGATAATTGTGTGTAAATGAAACTTACTGCAGGTGATTGTTACTAATTTAATTTAAATACGCGTGATTCACAATTCATTGATTGATTGCAGGTGATTGTGTGTCATTGCAATAGAGTTGAGGTGGTTTGAACGTGATTGCGTGTAGTTGGGATTTTATGTGATTATACTTGATTTTACGTGATTTCAGAGCATTTGCAGGTTATTGCGAGTTCCAACTGATATTACATGACGACACTATATATCTATCCATCTGCTCTATTTCACGTGATTTCAGAGTGATTGTAGTTGATTGCGTTTGATCGAAACTAATTGCACGTGATTGAATTTTATTTCAAGTGATTGCAAGTAATTGCTCAGTAATATTAGTTGAATTTAAGGTGAAAGCAATAATGTTTGTACGCTGATTGCTAGAGATATGTAACCCTCAATTGTTTCTCACCTGCAAATTTTCTTCGTTTGAGATTCTGAATGTATCCAAAAGTTGAGTTAACTTCCTTCAAATCTCTAACTTCGAGTGGATCTACTGCATCACTACAATGTGGCGCAAGATGGGCAATCTCAAGGAATAAAGGAGTTTCAGGATCATGTTTATTAATTATTTCTTCAGCCTGATTTGATAAAATATCTGTGAAGTATCCAGGAGTATAATCAACATTCAAGTGATTCGGAACATCTCGATGTAAATCGTACCCACTTCTGTTCTATAAATTAATAAAGAAAGTATAGTTTTATCTATTTTCATTTCATTTATTATTTTTTTTATTTTCTGATAATTGAATGTTCTTCTAAAATCTGAGTTATCCAAGTTCCTCTAAGTGAAAGAAAATTTCAATAACTATTAATTATTAATCTAATACAATAACAAGCATTCCATATAAATTAATAACATTATTTTTCATTTCTTATGAAGCTTACAATCTTATTTTGAATGTATGTGTGATTAAAATACTGAATCATGCCATTATAATATCCGAAAAATGAATCAAATCCTCGATTGGCAGGTGTATGTCCTTCAGTATAATAACCTGTATGCCATTTTCCAAGGAGACGTGTAACGTATCCTAATTTTTTTAAATGGGCTGGTAACAATGTTTCATTTAAGGGTATTCCCCGAGGTTCTGCAGCCTTTAGTGGATAACCCTGCATTCCTGAAAGTTGAAGACATGAATTATGTAAAGAAAGCGGGGACAGCTAAACGATGCTAAGTTCAATCAATCTAATTTTACAGGAGAAGCCAAAGAAAACCTTTATAGAGAAACAATTTGCAACCGATTGAGTCAATTATTTTTGTGTGTATAGGTGGATGGATCAGTTTAATAATCACTGTATGCAAAAATAGATGACGTTACATGTGCAATTAGGGTGGTTCTTATTTTTTACATTTTGAATTTCTTTGTTTTCATATCCAAGCTTTGTTTAAATCCTCAAAAAAATTATCACCAAATTTGAATAAGAATACATTATAAATTTTGAGGGTGAATGACTTCAATCCACTCTAATAAGCCGCAAAGAAAACCATGTAAGTGACAAATTTGAATTTTACATAGATATTGCGGTTTATTATAGCTTTTTGATACTTTTTTCATAAAGAATCATCTATCGGTAATATAAGAAGTACCAGTAATTTTTCAACTAATACCATGTGTTTAAACAATTTAAATTTATTTAAACATTTGTTTTTTTCAGGTAAGTCGCGAAATGTACGTATTTTCTAGACGTTATGAGTTATTTAATGAATGATAATAATAAAATAATGTTTAAATGAATTTGCAATTATTCAAATAATACGTGTTTTTCAAGCATATAGTTCACTTAAAAAAAGCAGAAGAGACATTTTATCACTCCAAATTTTCCACAGATTTTAATATTTTTGAGTACTAATTTGTTTTCGATGAATACATTTAATAGCATTCTTAGAAAAAAAGCCAAGTACCTAAAAATAATTCAATATTTCGCAAAATGGCAAAAATAATATATTAAAAAAATGTTCAAACAATTCAAATTTGTCTAAACATTCAGTGAGTATTCTTAGAAAATAAATTAGTTATGTTTAGAAATATTAAAATCTGTCGAAAATTTGGCGAGATAAAATGTTTCTTCTGCTTTTTTTAGGTAAACTATATACTTGAAAAAACACGTATTATTAAAAGAACTTTAAATTCATTTGAACATATTATTTTATTATTATTATAAATAATTGAAGAACTCATAAATTCTAGAAAATACGTTCATTTCTCGACTTATCTAAAAAACAATTGTTTAAACAATTTCAAATTAGTTAAAAAACCACTGGTTATTCTCAATTAGTGATTTAATATTATTCATGAAAAAAGTTTTCAAAGAGCATTAAAAACAAAACATTATGTAAAATTTAAATTTCTCACTTATGGGGTTTTCTTTGGGGACCCATAAGAGTTGCCTAAATAATTTACTCTCAAAATTTATAATTGACTCTTGTTTTCTGATGTATTCAGAACAATATACGCAATATATGTATTATTGCTTTTAAATATTACATTTACAAAAAGCTGATTTTTTCCCATGTTAAATCAATGGGAAACTTCATGGTCTTTGCGCCACCCCTAAATATTAGCCGATTTGGCCCACATTCGGAGATAATTTTTTTGGGCATTCAAACGAAATTGGGGGGGGGGGGGGGGGCAGAAAAATTAAAAAAAAACTACTAAGTAAAAATAAGAACCACCCTAATGGGCATGTAATAATATAATTGGAATGCAATGCGGCGTTAAATACTTGTTATAAATACTTGTCAAAATTATATAATGACCGTCGAATAGTTTTAACTAAATGGAATGTTTTAGTATAAGTCCTTCATTTAGTTTGAATGATTTGAATTTTTTAAATATTTGAATACATTTAAATTACATTTTAGAGTAAAAAAAGTGAAAACCCTAATTTTTCACTGAGATAGGCGTGAAAACGAGGAACTATGATTTAAATAAAAACTCGATTTCTTCAAAAAGTGGACTGAGCGCCGTTTAGCTTTCCTTGATTCAATTATAACTACAAAAAATATTCCAAATAATTTATTACAACAATTATAGATTTTAAGATAAAAAAGAGGGAAACAATGAATAGGCTAATTTATAATAAGATATAATAAGATTGATTATATAATTACCTGTTCTGATGGGATAACGCCCGGTAAGAAAAGCTGTCCTTGATGGCGTACAAGTTGGTTGAACATAATACCTATTTAAAATTATACCATTGTAAGCCAGAGCATCTATATTTGGAGTTGGAATCTGATCAGCCCCATGGAAACTCACATCGTTCCACCCCTATACATATATAAATTCATAAAATTGTTAAATTATACGCAATATATATTTATACTAGAATACAAACACGCGCGCGATTTTTTTTTCACACGCAATTTTTAATTAAAATATAAAATTCATAACAAATGTTTGCATTAAATAGTATCTATTATAGCTATAAAATGATAGAAATAGAAAGCAAGGACAATGTTTTTGATAAATTACGAAAATTGATATTTTATCTTCAGAATAAATACATGTATACTCAGTGGTGTAGTCCTAAAAAAGAAGTGGCCTGGCGGTGCTTTCATAAAAACTTTGACTTAGGATGGAAACTTAGAGAATAAGCTAGAGACGTGGTCTCTAACTTAGAATGATCCATTGTTGGATCATGCTAACTTAGGAAATTGAATTTTTGAAAATTACCTAAAACTTACCCAAAATATATTGAAATTCACCGAAAATTTCCATAAGTTTACCAGAAAAATTAAGAAAAAATTACAAAGTTTTTGGAATTTACGACAATTATTGTGAATTCATTGATATTTATATGAAGCCACAAATATTTACAAAATGTTGAGTATATGTGATGCTCGATCATCGATCATCATCCACCAGAAACTGAACCTTCCCAGCAGGTACCCTTTGTTCATCAACGAGCCAAAATTACGAAATTAAAAAGTATATATTTTTGCAATGTGCGGTTTGAAAATAAGATATTTGGAATCTACAAGTTTTTACAATTCCGCTTATATGCAATTTTGTCTAAAATTTTTTTATTTGACAGGCAATAAATTGAGACACCGAGAAGGACAACTAGATAAAGCCCAACATGAAATTTTACAGGAGAAACAATCTATATGAAAAACTTCAAAAACTTTGAAAATGATCTTTTAGTATAAAAAAAATCACACGAAACATAATTGCCATAATGATTTCTCAACCACTACCTAAACTTTAATCATGTTTTGTCGCAAAATAAAATTTGTTTCTTCACATATTTCTAAAATTTATCGATAGGCCAAAACCTAAAGTACTTGTAACTGCAAAAAAACGATTTTTGACCAAAGTGGGCTTTATTTAGTTGTCGTCCTCAGTGCCTCAATTATGTTCCTTAAATTCATCAAATTTTTCATCAAACTTTCAAACAAATGACATAGAATCAAAATTATCATTTTTTTTAATTTCATAATTTTTACCTGTTTAATGACGAAAGACCCCTACTAAAAATTTGCCAACATTTGCTGATTGCAAGTGTCTTCATGGTATATTCTAAGGAAATGTTAATACTTGCTCATTGGGCGATTCGCCTTCCTAACATGCGGAAAGAAGGTCATTAAACTGATTAAAGTTATCATTTTCGAATGTAAGCCGGGAATTGCGGCGAACGGTATTTCCGGGAATGTGTTGACAATATGTTGCTTAATCATTCAGTTGTTCTTAATGTAATGGTAAAGAAAGGGTCATAAGAGTTATCATTTCTGAACACAGGACACGAATTGCAGTAATCTCTATTTCAAGAGTTGTTTTGACAATATTTTGCGTAATAATTCAATAAAGTTATACAATAAATCTCCCTTTCTTGTATATAAATACACGTATTATTTATGACATATTTTATTATTCATTATTTAATATTTTTATTACAAAATTTAATACTGTCCCTTAGAATATACCCTGAGACTCTGAGACTCTGAAACTTGTACACTCACTTGTCCTCAATATATTATAAAGTTCTAGAAAAATGTCTCTTGAAAGTTTTTCCTATCTCCCGTTATTTTCGAGATTTTTGCAAAAGTTGTATAAAATCCTCAAAGATTTTTTTTCTCGACAATACAATTTTATGTTTGGACGAAAAAATAAAAAAGAGTGTTAAATAATGATCTTCTTTGTTTTTTAAGACACCATAAAATTGTAGTGTTGGGGAAAAATCAATCTTAAAGAATTTAATAAATATTTTCGCAAAAATCTTGATAATAACGCGAGATAGAAAAAGTGTCAAGAGACATTGTTTAGAACTTTTTAAAAGAAACAATTTTATTCCTTTGAATTTTTTCAAATCTTGTGTCGTTTTGAAAAAAAAACGTGAATTCTCATTTTTCAGACAAAAAAATGCTCTCTTTTTTCCAAGGCGCGGACGCAGGTAGAATCTAGAAAAAAATCAAGAGAAAAAAAAACGGTGGAATTTTGAATAAATCAACATTGAATATTTTCAAAAAAACCGTCGCCATTTTGTCACTTTAAAACTTTTTTGAATTTTCCAACGAATTTCCAAAGAGGATGAGAAATTATATTAGAATCAGAAAGAAAAATATAAATACCTACAAATATTATATTAACAAATATCACACTTAACAAAAATTGGGAACATTTTTTTGATAATCTGCGTTTTCAATTTTTTCAGTTCAATACTCATAACTTTGCCAAACAAAATTCTTCAAGTCGGTAAGATACGTGTCGTCTTATTCACGGAGAAAAATGGATGTTTAAACGTAACAGCTAGATGTTCAGGGTTAACATATTTTATGTTTAACTATAGGACAGCAATCTTTACGTTAAATGTTAGTATCTGTACGTATTAACAAGTGAGATGTTACTCTGTAACATCCAGAATGTTCAACTGAAATATCCAAAATATTACATGATGATTATATCAAATAATGGCTGGAAATAATTGAGGAGTTTACTTATTTTTTATCATTTAAGGCATTAAATGATAACTTCATATTTGTAAATTTAAAATTAAACTTTAATGTTCATAAATAAACGAAAAACAGATAAAGGGTATGAAATATCGCGATCAGATGATACATTCTGTCAAGTTCAGGTTATGTTTATTATTTTGTAATTAAAAACCTTATTCAAAATAAAAACTGGGTAAGTAAGCTGAGAAAGAATGATCTGTAATCAGAATTCAAAATTCCATCTATTTTTGATTACTTAAACTCAAATTTTATTTTAAATTTACAAATATTTTGTCAAATTTTTTCGAGTCAATATAACCTCAAACTTAAGAACCTTGTTCCGTTGTGTAGATAAACAAAATCGTTATCCGATTTTAATTAAGGATAGCTAATTTTTATCATTTGGAAATGTTCCAAAATTGTAATATTCCATAATTATAATGTCGAACATATAGTCGAGAAATTCCGATGCGTGATACGCATGCGCTCGGACGATTTTAACATCTGAATGTGTTTCAGTTTAACATACAAAAATTTTCAGCCGAACATCTCAAAATGATATTAGATGTTCGGCATGACTATCTGCACGTTAGGGCGTTAGGCAGTACAATCTTACGCTTTGAAAATCTACAGTTAAACATCCGTTTTTCTTTGTGTCCCCTTTGAAAAACAACAGATTTGAATGAGAAATAATTCTGTGTCTTCAGGATAGACAGCTTCTGTGATTTGTAATGAATTTGGCCAACAGAATAAATTTACAACTTGGGAAAATCCCACAAACAAGATTCACTGTAATCAAAAAATTCCGAATCATCATATAATCCATAATCCATTTCCATAAATATATTTTCATAACGTATTGCTGACATAAAGTGCGTTCTATACTGTCATGAAATTAAATTCTTGATACTGTTTAAATGGCCCTTTCAATGCTAACTAGAACAATTTTTCGTGCGACAAGAAAGTGGCCTGGCGCCGCCAGATCTGCAAAAAAAGTACTCTGGCGGTGCCAGGGCCCGCCAGGTCTCAACTACACCACTGTGCATAATATTTTGATACAATACATAGGCAAACAAACCATTGAATTAAAAAAAATACCAGTTTCCGACGAAAAACACTAACATAACCCATAGACCAGACGCCAACCCCATTTCCATCGGATCGACGAGGTCCATTCGATTTTTTTATTCTTATGTAAAATGATCTCCAGAATACAAAACTGTATAGCAGAACTCTGGCAAATGTGTCATTCTCGAGATAATCGCAATTAATTTTTTTTTATAAACGTTACATTAAACATTTAGAATTTGAAATTTTTTTCTCCTTTTGTTAGACTAGCTCATGAGAAACAATAGTTGTTCTGGCATTTTTTCGCTCCGACGAATATTTATTGCACAAAATCAATTAAAGTTTTAAATAAGTGACAACAAATACTTTTATCAATAACCAAAAAAGTATTTTATGAATGAAAAAAAGTAACACCTTTTTGAAAGTACCAACTGAAATACACATTTGTGTAATAAAGACTGTTCCTCTAAAGTTAATAATTTGCAAGATAACAGAGCTTTTGTTATAAGTCATTTTATCGCGTTACAACAAATAGTCATTTTTCATTGAGCGAATTAGTGTTAGAGAAAAAATTCCTGCAAGAAACTATACTTACCTCCTTGATAAATACAAATATATCTGAAATGA
>CAKNYM010037428.1:0-22292 GCA_932195095.1 Andricus curvator | reverse complement strand
CAAGTGAATTCAGGTGATTTCAAGTGACTTCACGTGAATTCACGTGACTTCATGTGAATTCAAATGACGTCAGATATTTTAGGAGATTTCAAATGACTTTAGGAGAATTGAAGTGACTTAAAATGAATTCAAATGACTTCATATATTTCAGGAGATTTCAAGTGACTTCAGGAGAATTCAAGTGACTTCAGGAGAATTCAAGTGACTTCAAATGAATTCAGGTGATTACAAGTGAACTGACGTGAATTCACGTGACTTCATATGAATTCAAAGGACTTCAGATATTTTAGGAGATTCCAAGTGACTTCAGGTGAATTCACGTGACTTCATATGAATTCACGTGACTTCATATAACTTCAAATGACTTCATATATTTTAGAAGATTTGAAGTGACTTTAGAAGAATTCAAGTGAATTCAAATGACTTCATATGTTTCAGGAGATTTCAAGTGACTTCAGGAGAATTCAAGTTACTTCAAATGAATTAAGGTGATTTCAAGTGAATTCAGTAGGATTCAAGTGACTTCAAATGAATTTAGGTTATTTCAAGTGACTTCGTGTGAATTCAAATGACGTCAGATATTTTGGGAGATTTCAAATGACTTTAGGAGAATTGAAGTGACTTCAAATGAATTCAAATCACTTCATATATTTCAGGAGATTTCAAGTGACTTTAGGAGAATTCAAGTGACATCAAATGAGTTCGAGTGATTTCAAGTGAATTCACATGACTTTTAGAATGTAAGAAACGTAATCTCAACCAGCTGAATTGAAATAAACAAGACCATTTTTAATAAAATAGTTTAATCCTCAACCAGAATGATAGATTTCCAGATAAAAAAATTAATTATTAACAACAACAAAAACGAATTTCAAACAAAATAGTTACATTTTTAAATAATTGGTTTCATTCTTAACAAAATCGTTTCATTTTCTGAAAAAATGGTTGAAGTTTCAACCGAAAATAAGAATTTTTAACAAAAAAGTTAATTTCCAACCTAATAGTTCAATTGTCTACTGATTTGTTGAATTTTCAAGCCAAAAAGACCAATTTTCTACTAAAGAGTTGACTTTTGGACAAAACGGTTAATTGAGGACCAAATGGTGAAATTCTTAACTAAAACGATGAATATTACAAAAAGAAAATTAATTTTTTCAAATTAACACAACTTGTAACCAAATAGTTGATTTTAGAACCAAAAAAATGAATTCTCAGCGAAACATATAATAGTTAAAATTTCAATGAAAAAATTTTAATTTGAAATCAAAAATCGTATAATTAAACCAAAAAAGACGAGTTTTCAATAAAATAGTTAAATCCTCAACCAAACTTCATTAATTTTCAACCAAAAAGGTTGAAGTAAACAAATTTTTAAACAAAGTAATGAATTTTCAACTACAATTGTAAATCTTTATCTGGAATAGTTGAATTTTGAAACAGAAAGATGAATTTTCAACTAAAATGATGAATCTTTAACTAGAATAGTTGAATTTTTGACCAAAGAGATGAATTTTCAACAAAAAAAGATAATTTTTAAACCAAAAATTGAATAATTACATTTTTCGTCAAAAAATGAATATTCAACCAAAGAGATACATTTTTAATCAAATATTTTTCAATCAAGTAGCTCAGATTTCAACAAAAGAAATGAATTTTGAATTAAAATAATGAATCTCCAACAAAAAAAAATTAATTTTTCACAAAAGAGTTTAACTTTCAACCAATAATTTTCTTTTCAACTAAAATGATAAATATTTAACTGAAATACTTGAATTTTTAACCGAAAAGAAGAATTTTTAAACAAGAAGATTAACTTGCAAAGTAAAGGATAATTTTCAACAACAAAAAATCGATTTTCAACAAAATATGTGCATTTTCAACGAAATAGTTGAATTTTTGATTAAAAAGACAAATTCTTATCTAAATTGTTAAATTTTGAACAAGAAAAGATCAATTTTCAACCAAAAATGGACATTCAAATTTTCAGTTGAAGAAATGAATTTTCAACCAAACTGATGAATGTTCAACTAAAATGATCAATCTTCGACTGGAATAGTCGAATTTTATACCAAGAATGAATTTTCAACTATAAAGATTAATTTTCTACAAAAAAGGCGAATTTTTCACAAAGTACACAAGTTTTATTTCTGAATAAAAAATATAAATTTTCAATCAAATTGTTGAGTTTTTAAGCCAAAAAGACCAATTTTTACAAAACAGTTGAATTGTCAATCAGTGGACATGGATTTTTGAGAAAAAAGTCATCTGTCAACCAAATAGTTGAATTTTCTACAAAAACAGGGGAATCTTCAACCAAAAAAGACGAATTTTCAACAAAATAAGTACGTTTCTAATCAAAGAAATGAAATTTTCCAATAAAATTATGTATTTTAAAACAAAAGGGTATTAAAATATTTTAAACAAAATTTTGAATCAAGAAGATTAATTTTCTACCAAAAAAGACGAATTTTCAAATAAAATGATAAATTTTCAACTAAAATAATGAATTTTCGACAAAAAAATTAAGTTTTAACAAAAACTGTTCAACTTTTAACCGAATTTCAACCAAAGAAGATAAATTCTCATCGAAAAATGTAATACATAGTTCGATATTTCAACAAGAAAGATTTAAAATTAAAAACTAGCAATTTTAGATAAATTGCCTTTTTTATCAGTATTCGTAATAATTCAATTGATAGCCCTTTTTATACATTTTACATACGAACTAATTATTATTTTATTGTTATTCCCTAATTTTCCCAGCTCTAAAGTGCCGTTATTTCGGGAAAAAAATGTAACCAAAAGTAACCTTTTCATTAAATAAGTAACTTTTTAGTAACCGCGGATAAAAAAGTGACTAAGTTACTAAAAAGTAACCCGTTACGAGCCCTGGATAGGGGACAGAGTGTAAAGTCTGCAATATGAAAATGATTTTCCAACTCATCAAGTTATTATTTAACTGTACCACTGCAAGGCCATCTTTCGCAAAATTCGCAAACTTTATTAAAATTTATCATCAAAAAACGTACTTAACAATAATTTCAAATGGAAAAAGTCTGAAGAATGTAATTAAAAGTATTCTCACATCAGTATCAAATAGTTGTAACTCATTATTAATTGTTTGATTGACATTTATGTAAAATTCCGTTTATATTCCATATTTCAAAATAAAAGAGGGGTCAGTTTCAGCGTTACATGACATTTCAAGGGGGAGGGAGGAGGTCACCTAAATATCACAAGAGGGAGGGTTGAGTCAAAAATCACTAAAAAAAAGTGAAAATAGTCTGAGGAAATCAGAAAGTAGCCTTGCGTCGGTGAATATTTTAATTGAGGATAATTTTGTTTCCAAAAGTTAAACTTAGGTATCTACGGCTAGATCAGTGGACCTTTCGAGCGACGCGCATCGCCGACAATTTGATTATACAAGAGGACAAAGCAGAACTTCGCGAGTTTCTCCACGCAAACCCCAGATGCTGCTTCGTTGAACTTCGCTCTATCGATCGTCTCAGGTCTCGTTTGAGGAAAATTCGTAATTCCCGTTCATGCTCCAGGTGATTTGCAAATTCGATGAGACACGCAACTAACCACGTAAACCTTCTGCATATACGAGTACGGTCAGATGAGAAAGAAATTCTTTGTCCCTCATGAGCAAATATTTGAGAGTGGTATATGGATAATTCCCCACAGGCAGGGCACTTTTGTGTCCAAGGGATATAGGCAAGGGGATTACCCTGGAAATGTTGCTTAGGAATTGAAAGAGTGATCAATAGCTTTCTAGTCCCTTTTTTGGTTTCAATCAAATGTTTTTTATGTCCTGAGAATGAATGTGAAGATTTTTTGGATTTTAAGTTTGCGAAACTCTTGGAAAGATGGCGGCAAATATGGCGGTCGTAAAATATAGACTTAGCGTGAATGAGACATGAAAAACTGTCTAGAGTCTGTTATGCGACGTTTTTGCGGAAAGTATCTGGCTTTGCGGTGTCCAGGAGTGAGAGGTAATGCTGGTAAATGGTGCTGATGTACCCTTCAAAGTTCTCCCCTTTGGAAGCTGCAACCTTCTTCCAGCGATTCTCCCACTTTCGGAAGCACTCCTTAAAGTTACTGAGTGCAGTTCCACTGACCAAGCTTCGGCGGCGTGGTTTCGCTCATACGTGAGTGGCGCGGCGTATTCAGTGGCTTAGAGGTGGAGGGGATACATATGTTGGAAAGAGAAGGCGGATACCGCTCCCGGACACCTCGCTTACTCCTGTGTATCCCCTCCACCGCCAAGACGCAAGATAGGTCGCGCTACTCACGTACACTCACGTATAAGCGACGCCACGCCGCCGAAGCTTGGTCGGTGGAACTGCACTCACTGACAGGAATAGCTAAAAGCTGCTTCGTTGCATTCTATTTTATTTCCTCTACGTCATGAAATCGTTTCCCTTTTAAAGATACTTTAATTTGGGAAAAAATCAGAAATCACTGATCCAGGCTCATCTTCAAAACTTTACTCAAAATTTTCGTCCTATTAAATAAAACTCGCACCCGTTCCAGATTTTGAGGTGTTTTTGGCGTTGCAGGCCTGTCAGAGCAAGGGTCATTTTCCACTGGAGTACTACCACTTTCAAATCGCCTAAACTACTCTTTAAATTGAGTATCACTAATAGATTCATGAAAATACACGTTCCGAATCATAACGATCGTTTCCGAACATGAATGGCGAAGTTTTTGGCAAAGTTTGATGCACACTCTTAGTTCGGTCCCCGACGTGCCCCCCTTCGTCATGGCGGACACGAAGGAGACATAAAGGAGGTGTCTCAACAGAAACTTTGGGATACCAGGTCGAATTCCTTAGTATGTAGACCCTCCCCCTGCAAGCGGGGCTCTGAAAAAGCAAAAGCTCTGCTTTCCCCAGCTACTTGTGAGACCATCATGGCCAAAAAAATAAAAACAACCAAAAATAACGAGGGCTCCGACCCGAGGCCCTCATCTAATCTACCGCTAAAGGAGGACGGCTCCACAGAGGTCACCCTACCGGAAACGGAGGAGACCATTAACATCGATGACAATAACCAAGTTGCAGTGGTTGAAGAAAAGATAACTGATCTCTTTGTATAGAGGAAGAACCGTAACGCTGCCCAGAAAAAGAAAGCTTGCATAGCGCGGCTCTCAATTAGAATCCAAAGCACCTCGCCAGGGATCTCAGATATCGCTACATCATCTGGAGCAACTTCTTCTGCTCGGCCTACGGTTAAGAGGAGAAAGGACTCCAAAGACACTCTCCCGAACGGAGAGTTGAAACAGCCGAAAGCTCTGGAAACGTAGGGCCTCTCTTTCGTACGGATGTTTAATAACGCCCTGGTGAGAGTTTTCGTTGCATCGGGTTACCCTGAAGACTCCAAGATTGAAGATGAAGACTCCAAGGGAGCTGGATTACCCCGCGAGGGGCGCGCCCTCAAATCTGGACAACATCGTGTGACAACTAACACCCTCACCTTTCAGAGAGGTGTCTTTCAGGGCGACATCAATAGCCCACTCCTCTTTCGCCTCATATTATTGCCACTATCTCTTGCATTTCGCCATTCCGAAGGATACTTCTGCGGCAAACCTGGAAGTCGAAAGCATAAGGTCACTCACGTATTTTACTGATCTTAAGATCTATGCTAAAAATAAATAGCAACTACATCTAGATCTACAGATTTTCGAAGAGTACACTCAGGAGATTGGAATGGAGTTTTGTTTAGAAAACTGCGCCAAGGTTTATTTGAAGCGAGGAAATCTTAATGGCTTCCCCGGAGACCCTGATCTCGTCGGCAGAACCGCTATACGACACTTTGGCGATGGAGAGACCTATACATACCTGGGCGTGCCACAGGGCCGCATTCAGGACGTGACATCTATAAGGGATACTCTCCGAAGCAGATACAAACGTCTCATCCGACGGATTTGATTTTCCGAACTGTCGGCGAGGAACAAAGTATCTGCAACGAACATGCTTGCCGTCCCGGTAGTACTCTGTTCATTTGGAGTAGTTCCATGGACGAAGGACGACCTCAGATCCCTCAATATCGGGACACGAAAGGTTATGCACATGAACAAAAGCATGCACCTTAAGTCTTCTGTTCCACGACTTTACATCTCACGCCGTCAAGGTGGTCGCGGAATACTAAATCTTGAATGTCTTCACAACAGGATTATTCTGGGTACAGCACATATAGTCGCAAATGGACGAGACCCTCTTCTTAAACTGGTCAGGAAGCACGAAGAAGTGGGCAAAGGAGCGTTTCTGTACAAAGCAGCGGAGAAGGCTGCTGCAACACTAGGCCTTGATTTCAATATCACGGTTGAGCAAAATGTATCAAATCTTATCCATCTCGAGTACTCATACCTGAAGGCCTGGATTAAGAAATCATAGCAGAAACAGCGCGAACAGCTCCTTGACAAGAGGATGCATGGCATCTTCCATAGAAATGTGAAGGATCAGTCGATGTCGTATGAGCTGACGTTTTCTTTCCTTAAAACATCCGGATTGAAGTCTAGCCACATTTTGAGCCAAGTTATTCTTGATGATAGCTGCAGAGCTTGTCATGCAGACCTTAAGCATCTGGAACACATACTATCTAGTTGTCGAACTCATGTGGAAACGACCTAAATCCAAAGGCACAATGCGGCACTAAAAGTACTTTATTATCATCTCTGTCACTCTTACGGCATTAGCCCTAATACCGCTCGGCCAAACGCTCCTAGGGAAATAAAATCAATTGAGGCCTGACATAGTTCTCCTTGACTTAGAGAAACGAATCGTGTTCGTTATCGAATTTTTGGCACCAACTGACAAAAATATCATAGCCAATGAAAAGGAAAAAGAAGGAGAGATATAAAGATCTTATAAGAGAGTTAATAGCCTTAAAGCATCCCTGCGTGTCAACAAAATGCTAAGATACTTGCGAAAATAATGCAGAAGGCGGTCGTCCTTGGGTCGCTTCATGTCTTGAGGGTTCACGAGACTTTTGCTGAATCATCGTATTGAGTCCATCGCAGGCTGTAAACACCTATCTCACCGTCGTCCGACGTGGTTACAGCTGAAATTTGACCACGATTTCACCGAGAGCGAGTGCAATTTTTCAGAATAGCACCCGCTCTCGGCGAGATCCCACGGTTGTCCTTATGGCAAACTTTTAACTATATATAATATTATGATTTTATAGAATATTTTAATTTCTTTAAATGATGACAAGAGGTAATTCGAAAAACAACATTTCAAGGATTTTATTCAATAGAATTATTTTATTATCATCTGAAATTACTATTACTCAATCTCATCATTGTTTATTATACAGGGTATCAAAATATTCCCGGGACGGCTAAATATTTCCTCAAGTAAAATATTTTTCAGGGAGGTAAAGGTCATGAAGTTGTTCTTACAAGTCCTTGCAAGTTAACTTGAAGTAACTTTTAACGAGGAATTCAGCGGCGACCTTCATTTTAAACTTGACAATGACCTCCAAGATCTTTTCAAGGTCAACTTAAAAAAAAAATGGAAACCCCCTTTTTTACATCGTGAATTAGAGCGGGGAATTTTACGTTCAAATATGTACCCAGGTCATACATAGGTGCATTGTAACTTTGATGGTCACTCAGAGGTCATTTAAACTTAAACAAGGTCTGCATACCTCTGGGAATAGGAGCTTTTCAAATTTTTTTCGTAACGAGCAAAGTTACTAACTTTAACAAGGCGTATTCAGTGGTGAACTTGAGCATGACCTTGAGGATGCTTTTCAAGGTCATTTCGTGGTCATCTTTTTCCATTGAAAACCCCCTTTCAAGGTTAAAATGTTCCTATGTATGACCTGGGTAGATATTTTAATGTAAAATTTTCCGGTCTATCGATCGCCGATGTAAAAAAGGGGGTTTCGTTATAAGAAAAGGTTGACCTTGAAACAACCTTGAAGGTAATCGTCAAGATCAAAATAAAGGTCACTATTGAATTTCTCGTTAACAGTTACTTCAAGTCTTTAATTAAAATATATGAATATAAAGAGTTATTCTTTTATTTAAGAGATTCAGGTTATGGGTCATTATTGTTTAAAACTACAGGATTTTATGGATTAGATGTGATTATGGAATGATCATTATTATTTTTTGTATAATTCGTATATATTGCAATCATACTTCGTTTCGTCATAAATTTGGATTTGAGACGGCATCTTGAAATTTACATGTAGTTGATGCGATTTGGATTATTGTATTTTCAATAACTTATTGATGAAATTATTATTTTATACAAAATAGAAAATTACATTCTATTTCCAATGAAAAAATTAGTAACTATTTTTATAAATGGCAACAATCCCCCAATTCGTTTCCAAATTATCAAAAAAAATTGTATTTTTTTTTTCGAAAAATATGGTTAAAAATCTCTTTTTGGAATTTTTGAAATAAATTCTGCAAGTTTGGAAAATTGTTACGGAAGAGTTATAGGACTTGTAGAACACTTTCCAACGAAGAATTCTATGTATCAATCATATGAGTTTATTACCCCTAACACAGCCCCACGGTGCTTCGAAAAGTACCCCTAAATCCAAAATATGTTTGTTTGTCTAGTGAAATAATTATCAATATTCTAAGGTACTTTTGAAATATTTAAACAAATTATATTTGTCTAAACAATTTTTTTTTCTCAAAAAGGCGGCTTTTTCCAAACAGAATTAAAATGAGGGTTGCTTTTTTATATATTTTATACGTTTACGATCCCCCAGCTTTATTTATTTAACCAACCCTTATTCTTTTATTCCAAATAAATTATTTAAACAATATTTTTCCAGGAAATTTGGACCTGAAAAGAAAGTACGAATTGGTTAATTATTTTTGACCAACGTTTCAGGGTTTATTCATCCAAAATTCTTTTAAAGAATCAAAAATTCAATTTTCCAGCTGAGCTGTACTTCGAAGTAAATAAAAGCTCTCTCGTCTCTTCCATTAATTGGATCAATGACCCGTAAAAAATGCATTTACCGACCTTTAGCATGTAATGTGAATCTCGACGCAAATAAAAATATGCACTTGAACGCATTTTCAAGAGCTGTTTCCCCCTCGAATAAACGGTTTTAGCTTTCAGTAAATGAATAATATCTTGACAAAAATATTATAATTTAATCGATAAGACCAAGTGTAGGCCAAAATAAAATAAAAAATAAAACAGAATTTTCATATTAAATTCGTTGAGCTCTACTACGATGTAAATAAAAGCTCTCTCGTCTGTTCCATTAATTTGATCAATGACCCGTGAAAAATGCATTTACGACCTGTAGTACGTAATGTGAATCTCGTCGGAATAAAAACATGAACTTGATACGTCCCATTTAATAGAGGTGGTTGTTTAAAAATTAATAAAAATTTGCCTTGTATTGCATGAATTCTTTTAATGAAAAATGTACGCTTAAAAATTAAAATATACATTTTTAAGTTAAAGATTTTTGAATTACGCATTGTAAACTGAATGATATCATAATTGAAACAAATAACAATTCAACTAATTATTTGAAAAACTGTAGAAATCAAACTTGGACCGATTTTTTTCTAGATAAACGTTATTTTTTAGCCTGCTGGCCTTAAAAAATTTACTTGCTTACACTTCTATTTTTTACAGAATTTTCTTATAACTAACCCTTAAAACTAACATCCTTTCACACCTTATCTCTAACGCTGCTCGCTCCTATCGGATTGCCTTCCTCGCTTCGCCTCGCACGCATGTCCCTACTTTCTTGCTTTGCCTCGCATTACCAAATTCTGCCTCCGCGGCTAATCCCGAATACTTATCTACTATTTACAATATTTACATTGACTTATATTTACTTCCTCCTCTATTTACAATCTTTCCTTCTCCATTCCTCTTCCTCCTTCCTTCTCTTCTTCTCCACCTAACCCAAGACTCCCTTCACCCATGATACTGCCCTTTTGTCCCCCCTTTCATGCAACAATACCTCCATGCTTATCCCACTCCTTTCCACCTCCACGCACTCCTCCAACCAGTGCTCCACTCTTGCCTCCCCCTTCCCACATAGTTCACACATCCTCTTTTCCCTAGCGAGCCAGAACCTATTGAAACCCTCCATTCACCCACATCTCATCCTCGCTATAAGCTCCTGACTTCCTTTCTCTCCTTTCTCACACAAATATTGCACTCTCGCCCTTGGCATAATCCACACATAGTTCCCATTAAACCTTGTCTCTCTTATTCTCTCTTCCCCTGCTCTCTTCTCTCTCCATGCTGTTTTTCTTAACCAACTCATATACCTTCCTTCCTCATGCATCCTTCTCACTTTATCCATCTGCAGTCCATTCGTTCTAAGATACCTTTCTCTTTCAACCTCCATCTTCCCACCCCCTCTCCTGTTCTCCTTCTCCCTCCAACACTCCCTAACCAGCTTACTTCCCCCCTCTTCCAAAAATTTCTCCTCATATACGCCCGACTCCCCGCTAGAATCCCTACTCTCGTTCTCCCCGTCTCCCTCCTAACAATATAATTAGGCGTGTTCCTTGCCAGCCCCAGTGTCCACTTTATATACCTCTCCTGTGTCCTATTTACCTCTTCGCTTTCCTTCAACACCGAGGATATTTTGGAGAATCTGTAAATAGATGCAGATTTTTACATCTAAAAACAGTTTTTCTCACTTTCCTTTCGCTTAGAAGATGGAAAATGTCGCAAAGATCATTCAAAAAACCCAAAGATTATTTAACACTGTCAGTAAATTACTTTTAATGTGTTATTAAATTTAATTTTATTATTTTGCGATGCATTTGCAACGATCATAGGCCAAGTGCATAGCTGGCGCCACCACACGGTCACCGTCAACACATTGTACATTTTCAACTCAGAGTTTCACGGGGCTGATTTTTCTGAAAATACGTTTTAGCTAACCTAACTTTTTTCAAGGACACTTTCCCAGTTCCCTTTCATTTATTCACTTATTCTCCAATATTCGACTAAAACATATCCATATAAAACATATCCGTGCTGGAATTAAAAAGATATAGATCCTATCTTTTTGAATAATTTTGAATCTTTATGATCGAAATAGATAGAGAAAATGTATCCCATTCTATCTCTTTGTCAATCTAAGTTCGCGTCTATCTTTTTCAATCCTCTCTTTTCTATCTCATCCTATACTTTATCTATCCACGTCAATCTTTTTCTATCCCTCTATCAATCTAAACTCCTGTTATCTTATTCAATCTCCTTTTCCCTATTTCTTCTTATCCTTGATCTATCCGCATCAATCTTTTTCTATCCCTTAGTCTATCTATCTATTACTAATTTCAATATTTTTCAATCTCTTTCTGTATCCTCCGTGACCGAGGACTCTTATCTTTTTCTATCCCTCGAAATTGGGGAGTCCATCGAAAAGTTAAAAAATTAATTTGACTTTGACCACGGATCAGAACGACAACGCGACGTCCATGCTTATATACCTACATAATTAAAATTAATTTCTCTATCTCACAGTCGACAACTGTGACGAACTTGGAAGAAAACGGTTTGCTAGGCCTCTACTGATAGGCCCGAAGACTGATTTCACTTGTTGGTTACTTTTACCCTCAGCCACCTAGCGTGCCCTGCTGGAATTAAAAAGATATACATCTTATCTTTTTGAATAATTTTGAATCTTTATGATAGAAAGAGATATAGAGAATGTATCCCATTCTATCTCTTCGTCAATATAAATTCATGTCTATCTTCTTCAACACCGTCTTTTATATCTCATCCTATCCATTATTTATCCATATCAACCTTTTTTTATCTCACTGTCAATCTAAATTCCCTTCTATCTTTTTCAATCTCCTTTTCTTTATTTCATCCTCTTCTACGTTTATCAACGTCAATCTCTTTCTATCTATTTTTCAATCTGAATTCACGTCTATCTTTTTCAATACCCTCTTCTCTATCTCATCCTATCCTTCATCTATACACGTCAATATTTTTCTATCCCTAAATCAATCTACATTTCGATCTATCTTTTTCAATCTCCTCTTCCCTATCTCATTGTGTCATACATCTATCAACGTCAATCTTTTTCTATCTATTTTTCAATCTGAATTCATGGCTATCTTCTTCCATACCCTCTTTTCTATCTCATCCTATCCTTTATCTGTCCACGTCAATATTTTTCTATCTCTGAATTAATCTAAATTTCCATCTATCTTTTTCAATTCCTCTTCCCTATCTCACTGTATCATACATCTATCAACGTCTATATTTCTCTATCTATTTTACGATATAAATTCACGTCTATCTTTTTC
The DNA here is from genome assembly GCA_932195095.1 of Andricus curvator. Classification (NCBI taxonomy): domain Eukaryota; kingdom Metazoa; phylum Arthropoda; class Insecta; order Hymenoptera; family Cynipidae; genus Andricus; species Andricus curvator. The sequence continues at coordinate 10,010 of CAKNYM010037428.1, read as the reverse complement.
AATACCCTTTTCTCTATCTTTTCTCTGAACAGGGAAAAGGAGATTGAAAAAGATAACGGTAGTTTAGATTGATAAAGAGATATAAAAATATTGACGTGGATGGAAGCAGGATAGGATGAGATAGAGAAAAGGAGATTGGAAAAGAAAGCCGTAAATTTATGTAGACAAAAAGATAGAAAAAGATTGATGTCGATAGAAGCAGGATAGGATGAGATAGAGAAAAGGAGATTGGGAAAGAAAGAGGTGAATTTATATAGACAAAAAGATAGAAAAAGATTGATGTCGATAGAAGCAGGATAGGATGAGATAGAGAAAAGGAGATTGGAAAAGAAAGAGGTGAATTTATATAGACAAAAAGATAGAAAAAGATTGATGTCGATAGAAGCAGGATAGGATGAGATAGAGAAAAGGAGATTGGAAAAGAAAGACATGAATTTATATAGACAAAAAGATAGAAAAAGATTGACGTTGATAGAAGCAGGATAGGATGAGATAGAGAAAAGGAGATAGGAAATGAAAGACGTGAATTCATGTAGACAGAAAGATAGCAAAAGATTGTCGCGGATAGATCCAGGATAAGAAGAGATAGGGAAAAGGAGATTCAAAAAGATAAAGGGAGTTTAGATTGATTGAGAGATAGAAAAATATTGACGTTGATAGAAGGAGGATAGGATGAGATAAAGAAAAGGAGATTGGAAAAGAAAGACGTGAATTTATATAGACAAAAAGATAGAAAAAGATTGGAGCGGATAGATCGAGGATAAGAAGAGATAGGGGAAATGAGATTGAAAAAGATAACAGGAGTTTAGATTGATAGAGAGATAGAAAAATATTGACGTTGATAGAAGCAGGATAGGATGAAATAGAGAAAAGGAGATTGGAAAAGAAAGACGTGAATTTATATAGACAAAAAGATAGAAAAAGATTGAAGGTGATAGAAGCAGGATAGGATCAGATAGAGAAAAGGAGATTGGAAAAGATAGGCGCGAACTTAGATTGACAAAGAGATAGAATGGGATACATTTTCTCTATCTATTTCGATCATAAAGATTCAAAATGATTCAGAAGGATAGGATCTCTATCTTTTTACTTCCAGCAGGGATTTCAAAGAAACTAAATAGACGCCAAAAATAATAATATAAGCGATGGAAATCATTTAACTTGCAATAAATGGAAGTCAAAATCCTTTTATTCACAAACGAAAAATCACGAGAGAAGCCAGAGTCACAGTGTTATGGCGCTCCCCAACTGTACTGCGCATGCGTTGATTCGACAGTTTCATTGACAGTAAATGGCGCGCTTTTTTGAAATTGTTAACTGTGTAAATCAATTTTTTATAATAAATCATCATTGTAGAATTGATTAAATAGTATTTTAGAGTGCAAGGTGCATTATTTATTTGATTTTACTCTTTCCAAAGAAATGTCAACGGGATACTGAATTAAAGTTCAAAAAGCACTGCTGTGTTTTGTTTTGAAAATTAAAAATGTTTGTACCGGTTGAATTTTGAATATACTATTGTTCAGATACAATTCTACTAATTGCATCAGTAAATTTTCTACTAATTCGCATTTAAAGAGATAAGTTTGAAAAGAATTTTCATATTTTAGACTCTACACTCATTCCTCTATTCCATTATTTTCCCATTCTTTAAAGAATTCCTCTTTTTCGCCCTGTTTTCAAGTAACTTCCCCTTTTTTCTCGTTTTTTCGCTTAAATTCAAACTAAATAAATAGAACCCAATAATAAAATTCAACTATTTTTGGTTCAAAAGTCTACATTATAGTTTTTGTTCGGAATTTATATTGTTTACTTAAACGTTCTACTATTTGGTTAAAAATTTAATTATTTTGTTGAAAATTGCAAATATTCTGATGAAAGTTCATCTTTTTCTGTCAAAAATTCAACTGCTTGGTTGAAAGTTGAACTACTTTGTTAATAGTTATTTTTCAGTTGAAGATTCATCTCTTTGGTTTCAAAATTTGACTATTCCATTTTTGGAAAATTAATCTCATTGGTTGAAAAATCATTTTTTGGTTGGAGATTTGACTTTTTTGTTGGAAATTCGTCTTTTTTGGTTAAATTACCTGTTTTTTATTTTTAATTCAATTTTTGTTTGAAATATCAATTATTACATAGTTTACTTATAATTCATCTTTTTTGTTTGAAAAATCAACCACTGAGTTTGAAGTTAAACTTCTTTTTTTAAATAATTTTTTCGGTTGAATATTCATCATTCAAGTTGAAAATTTATATTTTTAGGATGAAAATTAAACTTTTTTCTAGAAAATTTGTCTTTTTGACTTGAAAATTCAATAATTTGGTACACAACTTCTCCATTTTCAGAAAATTAGTCTTCTTGGTTAGAAAATCATCTTTTGGTTAAAAATTTAAATATTTTGTTGAAAATTCGTATTATTTCCTAGAAAATTAATCTGCTTGGTTAAAAATTAATCCTCTTCGGTTAAAAATGAAACTGTTTGATTATTACTTGATCTGCTTCATTTTATTTAAAAATCAACTCATTGATTTGAAGTTGAACTACTTTTTGAAGAAAATTATTATTGAACATTTTTCTTGAAAATTAATGTGTTTTGTTGAAAATTCGTATTTTTTGGTAAAATGATAATCTTTTTGGTTGAAAATTCATCTTCTTAGTTGAGAATTCATCTTTTGTGTTTAAAAATTCAACTGCTTGGTTGAAAGTTGAACTGTCTTCTCAAAAATTACCTGTTTCAAAATTCACGCTCTTGGTTGGAAATTTCTTCTTTTTTAGTTAAAAATTTCCCTTGTTCAGTTGAATTTCACTGGTTGGAAATTCGTTTTTTTTTTTGTTGGAAATTAATTTTATAACAGAAATATTTTACGATTCTATTTTTGGTTCAAAAGTTTCTTTCATAGTTGAATATTAGATTATTGGGTTTAAAAATCTTCTTTTCGATTAAAAATTCATCTATTTGGTTAAGGAGTTAACTATTCTGTTAAAAATTAATGTTTTGTTCAAATCAACTGATAAAAATTCGTTTTTTTCTTTAAAATTAATTTTTTCAATTGAAAATTTGACGATTTCATTTTTGGCTGAAAAGACAACTGTTTGGTGAAAATTTCAACTATATTTGTGAAAGATTTCATGGTTTTGTTAATTTTAATTTTTAAATTTTCAAAATTGAAAGAAGAAGAGATTAAGTCTCATACATTCCACAATATATTATTTGAAACTGAATTTATTTTTGCAAAATAATTTCCGTTTTTGAAAATATTACAATTAGAATTATATAAAAGTTCTTAAAACTCAAACAGTTCATCATAAAAAGATGTTGAAATAAAATATTTACTGAACAAATTTTGAAAACGGATCTTTTTATTCCGAGTGATTAATAGGGGTTCCTAAATTAATTAGACCTGACACCTTCGTATGTGGTATAAATTTACCTTTCGTGAAATTAATTTAAATAAGAGGCGAGACATCATAGACGCAGAAGATTTAATGACCAATATATCAGTGAAGACTGGATTTGAATTAAATCAGAGCTTAAAGAGTGTATCTCTCTTTTTCATGAAAAAAAAATATATATAAATCTGCAATAGACACATTTTTCATACACTCTGCTCATTTTCCCTACTCCTCCTCTCCTTATTTCCCCTCACCCCCACTTTCCCATCCCTCATCACCCCTCATTCACCGACATCACCTTTCCTCATTTCCCCTCACTTTCCCTTTCCTCATTTTCCCTCTCTTCCCCTGAATACCCTTATCTGACTTCCCCTCACTTACCTTACCTCCCGAACCCTCATTTCCCCTACTTCGGTTCCCACATTTACACTTAATTCCCTTCACTTTTGTCCCTACTTCGCCCCGCATTTCCCCTTACTTTGACTACTATCCCGTCCCTACTTCCTCCCCAACATCATCCTCCTCTATGTCCCCCTCCAATCATTTCTTCCTTCGTTACCCCTACCTTCGTCAACTTCTTTCTCCTCTACTTCATACTCTCCTCGCTTTTCGAGCTTACACTCACCTCCCCCTACTTCCGCTCCACCGCCATCACTTACCCTTACCAACTCACCCACACTACCCAACTAGCCCTCCTTTCACATCCCTTACTACCCTCCCTCAATCTCAATCATTTCCTCTACTTTCTCTTCCTAAATTTCCCTTACTTCCTCTACTACCCTCCCCTAATTTCAACTCACTCCCCTACTTCCACAATGCTCATTTTTCCTTTCTTTCCCTACTTAACCTCCCCAGACTTACCATCGTTTACCCTACTATTCCTTGCCTCATTTCCGCTGCTTCGCCAACCCCTCTTCACACTCGACCCTTCCCTGCCCCTTCTTTCCCGAACTTCTTTCTCTTATACTTCCCCCTCTCCAACTTTTTCCACTCTCTTTCCGCAGTCTTCAATTTCCATCTGCTACTCATCCGTACAACTTTACTAGCCCTCCCTTCACTTCCCTCACTACACATCCGGACTTCCAATCACTTCTACTACTTCCTCTCACTTTCCCTCGCTTATCCTACTTATCCTCCTCTAATTTCTATTCTTTTTCCTACCTAGGCTGCTCTCACTTCCTCTACTTATACTCACTCACCCTACTTCCCATCACTTCCTTTCGCTTACCCTACTCACCTTTCAGAAATTTCTATTTGCTTCCCTACTTCAGCTCCCTTCACTTCCCCACCCCTTATTTTCCCTCGCTTTCCCTACTTACCCTCATTAAATTGTCCCTCACTTAACTAACCCAACCCTTATCTCCCTTCCACTAATTTCTATTTGCTTTCCTACGGCAGCTCCCTTCACTTCCCCTACTTCCTCACCCCTTATTTTCACACGTTTTTTCTACTTAGCCTCGCCACATTTCCCCTCTCTTACCCTAATTAACCTTCCCTCATTTCCCCTTACTTCCTCTACTGCCTCTTTCATCATTTCCTCTCCCTTCTTATCACTTCCCCTATACTCCCTACTCCTCTTCCACACATTTGACCTCGCTTCCCCTACTTTCTCTTTCCTCTTTTTCTCTCACTTCTCCTAATTCCCCTTACCTAATTTTCTCTCACTTCCGCTACTTTCACTCCCCTTATTTCCCCTAACTTCCCCTTCCGGAAAAAAGTAAGGCAAACGGACGGACGGACAGCCATCCAAAACTATAAGGGTTTCTGCCCCTTTTATCCCCTATGAAACCCTAAAAAGTTGGGAATGCATCATTTTAGTTGAAAATTCCACTATTTGGTTGGAAATTCAATACATTTCGATTTGATTTTCAACAAAAAATGGAATAGTTACATTTGCAATTGAAAATTCATCTTTTCAAGTTAAATTTCAATCATTTTGTTAGAAATTTGTATCTACATTGTAAAAAAGTAAAAAATATTGTAAAAAAAGTTATTTTTTTGTTTGTTGAAAATGGACCTGTTTTGTTCAAAACTGGTCTTTTTGTCTTAAAACTTTAATTACTTCGGTATAAAATTCAATTTTTTTGTTAAAAATTAACTTTTTTGTTGACGATTCAACTATTTTGTTGAAATCTAAATCACTTCGTTGAAATTTACGTTGTGAAAAAATATAACCATGTTCTAGAAAAATAATTTTTTTGTTAAAAATTCAACTCTTTTGTTGAAAATTCGTCCTCTTGTGTTAAAACTTCAACTACTTGGGTATAAAATTAAATTATTTTGTTAAAAGTTAACTTTTTTGTTGAAAATTCAACTATTTGGTTAAAAATTAAACTATTTTCTTGAAAATTCTTTTTTCTTTGCAAATTTTTTTTTAATTTAACATAGCAATATTCCATTTTTGTTGTATAATTTATCATTTTAAGTTGAAAATTCAACTATTTTGCTCAAAATTTTTTCTTTTTAGCTGAGAATTCAACTTCAGGAATGAAAATTCACGTATCTTGTTGACAATTCATCTTTTTTAGTAGAAAATTAATCATCTTCATTGAAAATTTATATTTTTTGTTAAAATTTCAATTAATTGGTTAAAAATTCAATAATTTTTGATGAAAATTAATTTACGTTATGAAAAATTTATCCATGTTCTAAAAAAGTAATTTTTGTGGTTAAAAATTCATTTGTTTTGTTCAAGATTCGTCTTTTTGTACTTCAACTACTTTGGTAGAAAATTCAACTATTTTGTTAAAAATTAACTGTTTTGCTTAAAATTCAACTATTCGGTTAAAGGTTCATATATTTTGTTGAAAGTTTAAAATTCATTTATTTGATTAAAAATTAGTCTTTTTGGTAGAAAATTAATATTCTTGGTTGATAAATAAACTATTTGGTTAAAAGTTGAATAACTTTTTTAAAAATTCACTTTTTGGTTGGACATTCATAATTTTAATAATTATGATGTTAAAATTTTTTTAATCTACTGGTCGTTTCAATATTTTTAAAATATTGATACTTAAAATTGTGAAAAAAATTCTCTCTAGCTGAATGACGTGGTGTTCGAATCCCACCGGAGCTAGAGAGAATTTTTTTCACAATTCTAAGTATCAATATTTTAAAAATATTGAAACGACCAGTAGACTAAAAGATTTTAACATCATAATTATTACGTATTACCCTGGTCAAAAACCTTAACATCAAAATTTAATTCATAATTTTAGTTGAAAAATCAAAAAATTAATTATAATACCTACATGGAATTGAAAATTCATCTCTTCGGTAGAAAATTGAACTATTTTGTTGAAAATTTTTTTCTTTGATATATTTTTTTTAATTAACATGGAACTATTCCATTTTTGTTGTAAAATTTATCATTTAAAGGTGAAAATTCAACTATTTTGCTCAAAATTGATCTTTTCTTAGTTGACTATTCAACTTCATGGATGAAAATTCATGTATCGTGTTGAAAATCTGTCTTTTTTCATAGAAAATTAATCATCTTGATTGAGGATTCATGTTTTTGGTTAAAATTTCAATTAATTGGTTAAAAATTCAATTATTTAGTTAAAATTCAATTATTTGCTCAAAAATAAATCCAATTTTTACAAAATTGACCCATATTTTGAAAAAGTAATTTTTCGGTAAAGTCGCTCATGTAGGGTAAAGTTGCTCACCTCCTGATTTATATTTTAAAATTCAATATCAAATTTCATAGGAAAAAAATAAAAGATCGTCGATTATTTTAATAAGTGAAGCCGTCAAATTTTATTTTGAAATTGATTTGGTTCGAATTTATTGGTAAACAACTTTACCCCACATAAACGACTTTACCCCGTTTTACGGTACTTTGGGAGAAAATTCAAATATTTTGTTAAAAATTAACTTCTTTCTTGAAAATTCAACTATTCCGTTAAAATTTCATACATTTTGTTGAATTGTTTTTTGGTTGAAAATTCGCGTGAGTCTACTTTAGGCAGAGTAATCCACTATAATTTTATGTAATCCCGAGTAATCCTATAGTAGTTATTTCCCACTCGGTTCTTAATATTCGAAAGGAAGCAATGAAATTTTTTATTTAAATTCATAAAAAAAAAAATTATTCTGCTACCGCCTACGGTATCAACATCGTAAACTTAAAACTTCAAACTCTCTAGCCATATACCTGTGTGTATAATAGCAGCAATAACGGAATAAACGCCGCACGATGCGGTCATTAAAGTTTCGACGAACGTGAGTCTATTATAGATATATTCCACTGTTTGCCTCGGCTCACCTTTTTTTTTTTTTTTTTTTTTTTTTTTCATTTTCTGCACTTTACGATAGCACATAGGATGTGCTTTATTCCACTATTCCAAGAAAAGGAAGATTGTGAAGGATTGTGAACTGGTCATGGATGAAGATTGGATTTAAAAGGAGTGCGGAGAAAACGTCACGAGTATAAAGTTTTACGCCTTATTCAAGATGCCAACGATGTGAAAACATGTCCCAACGCAACTGAAATGCTCATGAACGCCCCAGAAATTTCAATTCAGACACCTTATAAATACTGGAATGATTTTCGGATGTAACTGCAGCGCGAGAAAATTAGAATTGTATATTAGACAGGTTTTTCCAGATTTACGATCGTTGCGAGAAGAAGGGGGATGAGGAAAACTCGTGAAAGAGAAAGATTGCAATAATATCTACGTTGATGATTTTACTTTTCCATTAAACATTTTTATGTTTGTCCTTAATTACATTCAAATCGATAATTTTTGCTTCCTCATAGAGAAACCTTTGTAATGATAACATTTTCGAAAATTTTTAAATTAATTTAATTTAAGCTTCCTCAATTTAAAAATGTCTAATACAATGTTCTAAGCAATTTTCCGGATCTGCGTGTGTGTGTGTGGATGACACACTTTTTTGTGTGCTTATTTTCCCCACTAATATTTTTAAACTGACCAAATGATTTCTAAAAATATTTATTGCATTTTTTTAGCACCCAATAATATTTAAAAAATCGGTTTTTGATAGTAAAACTTTTTTCTTCAACATAGTTCAAAGTTGATGCAAGAATATGAAAGATTCCTTGGTTCGAGATGAATCGATTGACCTACAATTATAATACATTTTATTAAAGAGTAGGAAAGTTATTGTAATTTATATATTTTTAAAATCGATTTTTATATTAAAAATTTTCTCATTCTCATAATTTGAAAATACGGTTTTTCATAGTAAAACTTTTTTCTTCCACATAAATCGAAGTTGATGCAAGGATATAAAAGATTCCTTGGTTCGATACGAGTCGATTGACCTATAATATTAATACATTTTATTAAAGGGTAGGGAAGTTATGGTAATTTATATATTTTGAAAATCGGTTTTCTATAGTAAAACTTTTTTGATTAGCATAATTTAAAGTTGATGCAAGAAAATAAAAGATTCCTGGGTTCGAGACGAATCGATTGACCTATAATATTAATACATTTTATTGAAGAGTAAGGAAGCTATGGTAATGCATAATATTTCAAAACACGGTTTTTTATAGTAAAACTTTTTTCACTGTCATAATTCAAAATTGATGCAAGAACGGAAAAGATACCTTGATTCGAGGCAAATCGATTGATCTATAATATTAATACACTTTATTGAAGATTAAGGAAGTTATGCTCATTTATAATATTTGAATCACCTATTTCAAACAGAAAAACTTTTTTCATCCAAATAATTCAAAGTTGACGCATGAATAGAAAAGACTTTTTGATCATAAGTTTTCAAATAGAATAATTCTGACAATTTTTGTAAAGAAATCATAAAGCTGGGAAAGGGATAGGGTGCGACAGAACATTTCCCTTCCATTTTGCAGCTCGAAAAATTATCATTTCGAATACAAAATTTGATTTGTCTGATTTGTCTTTGTATTTAAAAAAATTTTTGTATTATTTTGTAATTTCGTATGTTTTGTAAATTTTTAATTTGAAATTGATCAAAATGAAGGCTTTGGTTTTTCTATTCTTGAAAAAAAAAATTAATGTTTTCTCTATGAGGAAGCAAATACATTTTCTAACGGGAAGCAAAGTGCTCGTGAAATGAGCACCACATAATTATAAATACAAACAAAGTGGAAACACTCAAGATCGAGTTCACAGCTAGTTTATGTGATATTCTAAGCAATTTTGAGGAACATCTGGGTGTAAGTCAAAAAGTTGAGGTAAACACTGGTAATCTAAACAGAGTTATTGATTTGTTGGGCGGTTCATGGACGGCTCGGTTATCCGAACTGATAACCCTGATTAATCAGAGTCATCAAAGTAATCCAGTCTAACCCTAGGTATTCTAGACTGATCCTAGGTAACCTACTTGTAATCCTATTTAATCCACTCACATTTTAGTTAATCTATTTGTAATCCACCAGTAATCCACTTGTACTCCGGAGTAATCTGAGTATTCCAGGATAATCCGAAAAATCTTAGGTATTCCACTTGTAATTCTAGGTAATCCATTTGTGATCCTAGACATCAAATGTATAACCCTGCGTAATCCACTTTTAATCTTCAATAATCTACTCGTAATCTTCAGTAGTTCACTCTTAATCCGGAATAATACGCCTAATCTCATGAAATACACTTGTAATCCT
>CAKNYM010037426.1:0-11734 GCA_932195095.1 Andricus curvator | reverse complement strand
TTTAGCGGTCCTTGATTAGGAGTTTAGTTCGTGCTTCAATAGTATCGTTCTTCAGCGGTCTGAGTGTAGGTTCCAGTTTTCTTTCATCGCAGTGATCGCTCTTTAGCGGTTCTCGAATAGGAGTTAGTTCGTGCTTCAAAGTCATCGTTTTTTTTTTGGGTCTCGTGAGTGTCTCAGTGCGCGGCCGGTAGCACCGCTCTTTAGCAGTCTCCGGTCTTGAAGTGACAGTTCCGTGGGAAATACCTCCACCCACCGACCTCCCGTGTTTATTCATTTGACCCGAACGTTGCGCGCGACAAAACCTTTGATGACAGGCGTCGCAAGACGGACGCGCTCAAATCAAGGCACGCGTCGCCGCCGGGCACAGCGGGCCAACGAGGGGCCAGAGGAACGCGCGCGACGGCTCGCTACCGAGGCGAGAAGGATCGCCGCCGCCCGAGCAAGGCGGATCGAAGAAGCAAGGCAGCAAGCGGCGGAGCGAGCGCGGAGGATCGCCGAGGCTCGGCAACGAGAGGAGGATCTGGTTACGATCCAGCCGTCCCCGAACTCTTCCCCGGAACCGGATATCGACTGCTGGACATCCGCAGAGGAGTTTACGGAACACGCGATCTGCGCCGTCGGCAGCCCGACACCGACCGACGGAGATTTTTAACCTTGCGGGTACCCGCCTTTCATACGGACCCGCGTCACGCTTTCCCTCCGCGGGAGATAACGTTCCGTAGTCTCGCAGGAGCTTCCTCAAACTCTCCGATTGTAGTGAACAACCCCAACACACCCCCTCGTCCGAGGACTCAACAGGTCCCACCGTCGGAAGGACTACCATCGCCGAGCGCAATTCTCGACGCACGACCCCCACCTTCTTCGGGGTCCCCTCGTGCCGCCGAGGAGGCTCGAGCGCCTTCGCCTCAGCTACCGGAGGCCTTCCCATTACCAGCAAACGTCAGGAGTCCTGTTGTCACGACTCCTCCACAAGCGGTCGCCGCCGCCGACCCAGGTTCGGGCGACGACGTGTTGTTCCTCGCCGCCGACGGCACCCCGGAGACCTTCTCACCGTCTCTCATCGGTCCTCCACCACGGCGTCCGCAGAACGCTCAATCGTGTCGCCGAAACTTGTATCCGTAACTTTCGTGTTAATTTCTGATTTAAATAAAATTAAATAAAAAAAAAAGAAAGATAAAGATATAAAAATAAAATAAAAAGGGCCGTCGCCGAGCGATCTCTCAACAACCCATCCCTACCGGCTTGGCAGAGTCGTTCGTGGGCCAACCAACCTAGGCCTTCGGGCATCTCCTCTCCTTACCTTTCCTTATTCCTCCCCCCCCCCCCAACACAAAATAAAGCAAATGCCGCACTCGGCGACCACTTTCCTACCTCTGTATCTTTTCCTCGCCCATTAATGGACGGACTCTCAGCTTGGCAGCGCCTCATGAAAGGCGACATAAAACGGGTCACGTTGCCGTTACCTACAAGCAAGAAAAACCTGCCTCAGGGCATGCAGCAATTTGACGCCTGGCTTAGTGGCAAGACACCCGCGCAACCACGAACTCGTCCGGCCAGGCCTAACTAGCTAGGGCCTCGTTTACGCCCGATTATCGTCCGGCCAGGCCAAACTAGTCCGGGCCTCGTTTACGCCCGATTATCGCCCTACCGGGCCGAACTAGTCAGGGCCTCACTTACGCCCGATCACCGCCACGTCGGACCTCTCTTTTCCTCTCATCACTACGAGAGAAAAATCACACACATCCCTCCTACCACGTATCTTGTCCTTCCATTCCTTTCCCTTCTCTCTTCTGTCGACCGTTCACGTTTATCTCACCTCTTCCATATTCTAGAACCATCCCGGGTAGATATCAAAGATTTAACAGTAATTCTATCAATAATTTTTTTCATTTACAGGATTTTAGAAAATATGAGGAGGGAAAACTCGTGTTTGTTTATAAGATATTTAGGACACTTAGATGTTCAGAAAAAATTAAAAAATATTTCGTAAATTTTCAGAAATCTTTTCAAATTTTAAAATGTTTCTAAACTATTAGAAAATTCTAAAATTCCGGATTATATTTCAAACAGTGTGAAATTTTTCTTAAAATTTGGACAAATCTTTCAGAATTAAAGAAATTGCTTTAAAATCTCACCATTTTTTTCACATTTTTAAAAACCTTTTGAAATCTGTTGACACTTTCTTCAAAAAAAATGCCTGAGAATCAATTTGTAAAAATGAAAAGAAGTTGAATTTCTGCTAGCAATCTTAAAACAAATTTTTATTCTTTTAAAAGCTTTCGAAATTCTCAAGATTAAAATTATTATTCAATCTTTTTGAAACTTCTGAATATCTGCTGAAACAGTTCGTTTTTCCTAAAAATTTCTACATTCTGAAAAATTGAACAAATTTTCTTAATATTTTCCAGATTCTCTTTCGACATATTGTGAAATCTTCAAAACAATATTCAGAAATCGATCTTTTAATGATTTTTAGTCTACAATATTATAATTTTAAATCTTTCAATTCTAAATTATTCAGATTGAAAATTTAGTGCTTCAGAAATTACACTTATTACACTAATTTTATTAAAATAATATAATAATACTAATTGCAAAAAAAAAAAACAGTTCTGAAATATCAAAGACTAAACAAGCAATTTGAATTTTTAAATTTAGTTTTCAAATGAAATATTGCATTTTATTTAATCTCTACTGATTTGAAATGTCAGTGTCTAACTTTACACATTTTCATTTTGAAAACAGTTTTATGTTTGATAATATCATATTATTTAACGTACAAGCTGGACAATTTACTGAATTGAACGATTATTAAATTGACAACTGTTATTTCTATAGAATATTTTAATTGTAAATATTTCATTTTTAAATAATTCAGATTCAAAATTTTGAGTTTCAGAAATGACACTGATCAGCTTCTTTCCTTTTCACGAAATTATAAATAAATAATAAATTCAAAATCATTTTGACAATCGACACCCCTTTTATTGAATATATCTATAGCAATTACTTTCACTCATATTAAAAAAGCACCTATTTTTATCAGCTGGGTGATACTTCAACCAACAAAAATTAATTTTCTTGAAAGTAGTTTAGGTTCAAACCAAGTGACTGAACTTTCAGACAAAAACAACAAATTTTTCACAAAATAGTGGAATCCTTAACTGAAATATGATAATTTTCAACCAAACGGTTCCATTTTGAAGCAAAAAGGATAAATTTTTAATCAATAAAATTAACTTTCCACGACAAAAAGAAGAATTTTCCACAAAATGCTTAAATTTCTAGTCATAAAGTTCAATTTTTAACTTGGAATTCTCAATTATTAATTAAAAATATTAATTTTGAATCAAAAATGGAAAGTGACATTTTCAATTGGAAAAATTATTCCGCAACGAAAAAACAATCTTGATCAAAACAGTCAAAGTTTCAAATGAAGAGATCAATTATAAACTCGAGTATAAACTAAAATGACAAAAAAATGAATTCTCAACAACAGAGTTGAACATCAATCCAAAAAATGTCTTAATTATTTATTTAGTTGAAAATTCAACTATTTGCTTAAAAATATGTCTTCTTTGATAGCAAATTAATCTTTTTCATTGAAAATTCATCTTTTTGGTTGAAAATTCAACCTCTTATTTGAATGTTCAACTCCTTCGATAAAAATTTATTTTTTGTTAAAAATTGAATTTTTTTAAAGTTGTAGAAAATTAATCTATTTTGGTAAAAATGTCATCTCTTTTAGTTGAAAATGCAAATTTTTTTTTGGAAATAAACTTCTTTGGTTATATTTCCAACTATTTTGTGAGAAATCCGTATTTTTTAGTTAATTTCAACTGGTTTTTATTTTAATTCAAATCTTTCTTGGTTGAAATATCAGCTATTACATTTTACGTTGAGAAATTATTTTTTTTTCGTTAGAAGTAGAACTACTTAGTAAAAAAATAAATTTTTACATTATCATCTCAGTGAGAAGGTATTGGCACCTTCAGTCAGATACTTTGGATAGAAACTCAGAAGGTTAGAGCATTTTCAAAATCTTTGAGAACATTTTGTATTCTAATAAATTTTCGAGAATTTCACAAACCTTCAGATTTCATGGAAAATCACATATTTTGTAAGGAATTATGTATGTGAGGAATTTTTTAGAGGTAATTTAATTCTTTCAAATTGACTCTTTGATTTTTCTCCTTTTTTTCATTATGTAATTGTCTCTAATGACCTGGAGGGAGATAGTTCGAAAACCAAATTTTGATTTATGAATTTTATTCATGCTCTGATTTAGGTGTATAAAATTATTCATAAAAACGCAGAATCCACTTCAATCTTAAATTAATTTTTTTCTACTGCACAAAACTTGATTCTGAATGTTTATTCGGATTTCAAGGTGCCAAGGTAAAACACGTGCCCGGAATTGTTAACTGAATAAATAACTAGATGCTGTCTAAAATTTGTCATGTCACTAAGCCCCGCCAATAAGATCCATCCAAGTTACCATCTATGTTTGGAAAGGGGAAAATACAAATATCCCAAAATAGTATATATACACGAAAAATCAGAATATTGATTAGTCAAGATGTTTCCGATATTCTTTGACAATCAAATGTTCGTGCATTTGAAAAAATTCGAAATGCTTTCTGTGTTTTCCGCCGCCCTGATTTTTCTGAAAAAGATTTTTCTGAAAAAAAAAGTCGGTTTATTTTCTAAAATTTTGTTATGGATTGTACATAAAATCTTATATGATTTTATTTGATTAAATTTTTAAGATTTTTGCTAATCGTGAATAGCGACTGAAAAACCTTTTTTTGGTTCGAAATTCCAGTACTTAGTTGAAAGTGAAACTACTTTGTTGAAAATTAATTTTTTTGGTTGATTATTCATTATTTTAGTTCAAAAATCTTCTTTTTTTGTTGTTAAAAAATTAAATTTGTTGTTAAGATATTTATTTTAATTATGGTTTTAACTGCAAATTTAACTACTCTATGTTTGGTTGGACATTTATCTTCTTTAGTTAAAAATCCAACTATTTGATTGAAAAATTCTGTATCTTGTTGAAACTTTGTGTTTTGCGGTAAAAAATTAATCTTCCAGGTGACTAATTCATCTTCTTGTTTGAAAGCTCATGTATTTGGTTGAAAATTCCATCAAAAAATTAAATATTTAGTTGAAAAATTCATGTATTTTGTTAAAAATGATTATTTTTTGGTAGAAAATTAATCTTTTTGGTTGTTCATTTTCATTTTTTTATTTGTTAGTTTGGAAATTTTTGTTTAATTAGAAATTAATGGTTTAAATAGAAAATATAATTAAATTTTGTGTCGAAATTTTTTTTTATAGACATTTAATTTTTTTGGTAAAAAATTCATTTGTTTGGTTGGACATTTATTATATTTCCTTAAAAACTTCTTTCTCTAACTGAAAATCAAACTATTTCATTCTTTTTTGAAAACTTATAATTAATCTTTTTGTTTAAAATTTCATTTCTTAGGTTGAAAATTATTATTTTTGTTTTAAATTAATTTTTTCTACTAAAAATTTAACTCTTCCATTTTGTGTCGATTTTTTTTATAGACATTCAATTTTTTTCGTACAAAATTTCTTTTTTTTGTTGTTGAAAATTTAACTATTCCGTTGAAAAATTATTTTATTTGCTTAAAAAGTTATGTCTGTGATTGGAAATTAAACTACTCTATTTTTTGTTCAAAAAATACCTTTTTTAGTTGGAAGTTCATCTATTTTGTTGAAAATTTGTCTTTTTTGGTAGAAAATTCACCTTTTTGGTTGAAAATTAATCTTTTTGGTTAAAATTTCATTTCTTTGGTTGAAAATTATTATTTTTGTTTTAAATTAATTTTTTCTACTAACAATCTAACTCTTCCATTTTATGTGGATTTTTTTATAGACATTCAATCTTTTTGGTGGAAAATTTCTTTTCTTTGTTCTTGAAAATTTAACTATTTCGTTGAAAAAATATTTTATTTGCTTAAAAAGTTATGTCTGTGATTGGAAATTAAACTATTCTATTTTTTGTTCAGAAAATATTCTTTTTAGTTAGAAATTCATCTATTTCGTTAAAAATTTGTCTTTTTTGGTAGGATATTAACCTTTTTGGTTGAAAATTCATCTATTTTGTTGAAAAATTGTCTTTTTTTTTTGTTAGAAAATTAACTTTTTTTGTTGAAAATGCAACTATTTGGTCACATATTTATTTTTTTGATTGTAGATGCATCATTTTAGTTAAAAGTTAATTTATTTTGTTAAAAATTTAACAAATTTTATTGACAATTCTTTTTTCCTTGTTAAAGATTAATTTTTTACTGAAAATGTAGCTATTCCATTTTTCTTATAAAATTGATCATTTTCTGTTGAACGTTTACTTATTTTGTTGAAAAATCGTCTTTTTTTGTCAAAAATTCAATTATTTTAGTAGAAAATGCATATTTTTGAGTTGTAAGTTCAACTTTTTTTTAACGTTCGCCTTTATGACTTGAAGACTGAACGTTTTGGATGAGATTTATTTTTTCATTGTTTATTAAACAATCTTTCTTGTTTAAAAATTGAATTCTTTTCTTGAAAATTCGTATTTTTCGGTTTAAAAGTTTTTTATTGGAAATTAAAATATTTTCTGGTGAAAATATCAACTATTACACTTTTTGTTAAGAATTATTTTAATTTATGAAAGATTTATCAGTTTGTTTGAAAATGTAACTATTTTGTTGAAAATTGCCTTTTTCTAGATTGAAAATTAATTATTTTTAGAAGGATTAATTACAAACGTAATTACCAGAAAAATGTTTTTCATGGCTTGAAAATAATGTAGCACCGATTCTGCTATTTACACTCATTATTTGTTCTGTCTACGATGATATCAAACATACGAAGAACAAGGTTTATTGTGAAATGCGGAAAAAGAAATTAAAAGTCATGATGATGAAGAGGTTTAACTGTCTTATCTATAATTTATTTCACTTGATCCTGAATTACAAAATAACTGTTTTTTCTTATGATATTTTCTTCAAAAAATTTGATTCTGTCATTTTGAACAAATATTTAAATTCTTGAGATTATAATTGAATCTGTAGTGATTCCTTTGAAAAAATTTTACGCCCATATGAAAACGGAAGAAAAATGAGTCGACTGAAGTTAAAGTCTCAAGTATAGAGAATTTTCAGTAATTTGACAAATAACTTTTTCCTAATTTTAACTGTTCCAGACCTAAAAAATTTGACTCCCCATAACTTTTGAAAAAAGGTTTAAAATTAACAAAATCACAGCGGTTTTCCTGAAAAAATTAAAAGTAGAATTTCTTAAAAAACCCAACTTTAATTTGTTTGCCAATTTTTTTTTAAACTTGTACTTTGAAAATGAAGATATCTTGTAAGTTGCATAATTACTAAATAACATTTGTGGCCAGGAGAATTCTTTTTTCTTACAATCGAATTTTCCATTTTTTCTTGAAAACAATGACAGATACAAAAGAATGATAGGATGAATAAGAAGAAACAAAAAAAATTAAGAAAAATAAAAAAGGTGGGTTTTTTCCAGAAAATTTTCTTTTCTTTTTCTCAAAATTTATAGAAGAAAATAAAACAGATTTTCTGGAAAACCCCATCTTTTTTATTTTTCTGCATATTTTTTTACAATTCTGCTAATAGAAGAAAGGCATCTCATCAGCATTTTTTGAATGCATTTTGTAAGCCAAAAGAATGTTTTGTTCTCTAAAAATGTAATTTTTGAATTTTTCTCGTAAATGATAAAAGATATCGCAAAAAATACAAGAGACATTTTTCATAGAGCTTTTTTAGGTGTGCAAAATTTTTTCTTAACATTCTTTCATATCTGTCATTGTTTCCAAGAAAAAGTAGAAAATTCAATTGTAAGAAAAAATAACTCTACTCGCCACAAAAGTTATTTAGCAATTATCAAACTTAGAAGATATTTTTTATCAAAGTACAATTTGAAAAATATATTAGCAAAAAATTCGGGTTTTATGAAAAACAAAGCACAAAATTCACATACAAATAACTTTTTTTTTTTTTTAAATCGTAAAAATATGTATCGCCTAATTTCCTCTGAAAAAACAACATATTTCGTAATATTGACGTATTATTGGAATTTTCGATTTTTGCATATCAATTTCGATTAATAAATTTAAACTAGGAGTTCTGTCAAAAAATGGTTAAAAGAAATGTTGTGCACATTTTTAAACGCTGAAATTCCTCCAAAAACTGTTCCCTATGTTTTGCGTCGTTTGGCTCGAAATTTGAATTTTCGATTTTTTTCGTACCATTTTCGAAAAAATGAAACCAAAATATCGAGTCTTCCGAAAAAATGGTTCATAGAAAAATTATAGATCCTTCAAAAGATACAATTCTTCTCAAAAACTTTTTTACTTGCTCGTCGTCCTTTAGCGTAAAAATGGATTATTGGATTTTGGATGGCATTTTCGACGGATAAAACCATAACCGGTGGTCAAAGAATGTTGTTTAATAAACTTATTATTTTTTTTAAGGACCTGAAAAAAGTCTCAATTATAAATGATGAGAATGTAAAGAAGATCAATTTTCAATCAAGAATTAATTATAAATTTGTAGTTCTTTTTTGGAGGATCAACTTGTGTCCTTACACTTTTTTTCGTAGCGTGGTATCGTTGATCCGAACATTCAATATTTTTATTTTTTATTTTATTTGTTATTTCATTACCATTGAAACAAAAACCACGCGTCCTATCAAAAAATGATGAATCACAAATTTGTTACTTTTTTGGTTAAACAACTCTTGTCTATTTATTTTTTTCGTAGCTTGTGTCGTTTGTCCAAAAATTTAATTTTTTAATTTTTATTATTATTTTTTACGAATAAAACAAAAACTACGCATCCTATCAAGCAGTGATTTGTGACAAATTTGTAGAACTTACTTGAAAGCACAATTTTTTGTGCTTTACGTAAAGTTAGCACAGCAACCATAAAATGTCCAAGATTTGTTGAATGGATTCGTTTGGTCCTGTTTGGAAACAAAATTTTGTCGTTTGTCGGAAAAACTCAAAAAGATATTGAGTTTTCAAAATTTGAATGCTAACTTCACGATGCACAACAAAATTTAATTTTTTTCAAAAATTCTTTTACCAATTTTGGACAATTTTAGACATCGAAATTGTGTGGGTCATCGAATAAAAAAGTCATTAGCACCATATTCGCGAGCGGCGCTTTCTCAAGTGGTAGTGACCTTGTTTGGTCAGCCCTGTCCTTAAATATAATATGATGAGTTAGACATCCTGACGAGAAAATTTTTCGAAAAATCAAATTTTCAGAAGATATGCATGGTTTCAGCGCGTTTTCATTCCTACGAAGCGGGGCTAAAAGTCTACTTTTCAGGAGTAAAACGTGACTTCATACGCAAATGGTAAAACATTATACATCTGTGAAAACGGATTTTGAGTTATTCGACCCCCTCACCGCGAAAACTGTAGTACCAAAAATTTCAAAAAATTTTGAACATTTTTGGATTATCTAAATTTTCATTATGAATCAAGGGGGAACGTTATTTCTATTTCTGTATGAATTTATGAAATTTTGAACAGTTTTAAAATATTGAAAATCTATTGTAAATATAAATAATAAAAAAATTTTAAATCAATAGAAATTTTGAAAAATTTAAAAATTTTTATAATTTTAGAAACTTGTTAGTTTTGATAATTGAAAACTTTTTTTACCATTTTCGAAAATTTGAAACATTTTTGAAATTTTGAAAATTTCAGGTATTTTAGTCATTTTGGTAATTTTATACATTTTCAAAATTTGAGACGTTTTTATAATTTCAGGAATTTTTATAATTTTGGAAATTTTGAACAGTTTGAAAATTTTGCGAATTTTAATAATTTTTAAAATTTACAAAATTTTAGATATTTCAAACATTTTGGAAATTTAGGAAATTTTGGTAATCAAAACATTTTTAAAATTTTAGATATTTTAGACATTTTGGTAATTTTATAAATTTGAGACGTTTTTATAATTTTAGAAATTTTGATAATTTCAGATATTTTGAAAATTTTACCAATTCTAATAATTTTTAAATTTTTTTATAATTTAGACAGTTTGAAAATTTTAGAAATTTTAGAAATGTTTAGAATTTAAAAAATTTGGAACATTTTAGATATTTTATAAAGTTTCGAACTTTCGAATATTTTAGAAATTTTAGAAAATTTCAACATTTCATAAAATTTAGGAGTTTTGATAATTTTGATAATTTTAGAAATTTTGAACCTTTCAGAAATTTTGGAAATTTTAAAAATATATGGAAATTTAGATAATCCAATCAAAATTTTTGGAAATTTTCGGTACCACCGTTTTCGCAGTGAGGGGGTCGATAACTCAAATTGCGTGCTCACAAATGTATAATGTTTTATCATTTGCGTATAAAGTTACTTTTTACTCCTATAAAGTACAATTTTAGCCCCGCTTCGTGGCAATGAAAAAGGGCTGAAATCATGCATATATTCTAAAAATTTGATTTTTCGGAAAATTTTCTTGTCAGGATGTCTGACTCATCATATTATATTTAAGGACATGGCTGACTAGAAAATGTCACTACCACTTGAGAAGGCGCCGCTCGCGAGTATGGTGCTAATGACTTTTTTATTTGATAACTCTCAGAATTTCGACGCTCAAAAGTGAGTTTCCAAACGCGAACAAACGACATACAAACTATTGGTAGAAGAATTTTTGAAAAAAATTAAAATTTGTTGCGCAGCGTGAAGTTAGCACTGCAATTTTGAAAACTCAATATCTTTTTGAGTTTTTCGTCCAAACGGCAAAATTTTGTTTCCAACCATGACTAAACGATGTCCAAACGATTCCATTAAATCAATCTTGGATATTTCATGGTTGTTGTGCTAACTTCACGGACATCATTTTTTCGAGAGTTCCATTCTGTGTATGAAAGATTGTATGTTAAAAATGTCACAAGATCAAGACCATTTTTTTTTACCAGTAATCGATAATGTTTAACACCAGAAATTAATTAATTAATTACCCTGGTCGACATAATAACATCAATTATTAAATCAAAATGAACCACAATTTTTTGTTGAACATTCATAATTCTTGTAGAGTCTTCATTTTTTCGGTTTTATATTTTTATTTGTCAAAAATAAATTTTTATCTGTCAAGAATAAATTTTTCAAAAATAAATTGTTGATAACTAATCTTTTCTAGCTGAAAATTTTACTGCTTAGGTAAAGTAGAACTACTTTGTTGAAATTTTGTTTTGTTAATGGAAATTCGTATTTTCTAGTTGAAAATTCAATTTTTGTACGGCAAATTCGTTTTTTGGCTCAAGGCTTCAATAAGTCAGGATACATTTCTCCTTTCTTTCATGACTGAAAAATCTTTATCAGCTGAAAATATGTCTTTTTTGTTTTAAAATGAAATTTCATCTTTTTTGGCTGAAATTGTCAACTATTTCACTTTTTGTTGAGAATTCATCTTTCTAGGTTGATAATTTATTTATTCTGTCAAAAATTTAATCATTCTGTTGAAAATTCAAGTATCTTGGTGAAAAATCATATTTTATGATAGTTGTCAAACGTAAATTGGTAGACCTTTTTAATATGAACAATTTTATTTTCAACCATTTTTGTCGTATCTCATATAGTTGTGCTGCAAAATGGGTCAGTATACGTCAGAAATATCAGGATCTGCAAGTGGTTGTTCGATTGTAGGTAAACTTTGTG
>CAKNYM010037425.1:27383-50439 GCA_932195095.1 Andricus curvator | reverse complement strand
ATTCCGGATTCGGAAATTTGTCCGAAATTGTCCGAAACGTGATCCGGTTTTTGTCCATGGGATTCTATCTGGTCGTGTCGTGGAATTTGTCCGAAATTTGTCCGGTCGAAGGAGCATGGAAATTAATCCGAATATCATCTGGTAGAATCCGAAAGTTGTTCGGTCTGATGGATTCGATCAGTCCGGGTTAGATCCGATTGAGTCCGTATTTTGTACGGTCTGACAGATGCTATCAATCCGGATTTTGTCCGGGACGTCATCCGGATTCTATCCCGGTGTATTTAAAAATTTCCCGGATGAAGTAGAACGAAAAAAACAATAAATCTGTATATTGTCCGACAGAATCCGAAACTTGTACGGTCTGACAGATTCGATCAATCCAAGTTGTATCCGATCATGGCCGTTTTTTATACGGTCTGACGGACCACCTAAATGTTATATAACAATGTTATATGATCAGTTTACACACGAGAAATGCATTCTTCATTTATTTGACGCACACAAACCTATTTCTATAGCTTAATTTAACACTACTACATATATAACGCACTTCACTAACGCAGAATATCGCACGCTGAGTATATCGGTCGAAACGGTCCTTATATACTAACCAAGAAATTTTTTAGCGCTTGTGAGAAACGACCAGTGCCAGGCCGAAAATCATTGGTGCCCCGAGTCATATTTAATTTTTTAATTCCGGAATCCGAAACCTATGCGAAATTTTTAGCAGGGTTATGTATACGGTCTGGCGAAAGCGAAATTTGTACGATTTTTAGGAATGCAATTAATCCAGATCTCATCCGGTTCAATCCGAAATTTGTCCTTTCTGACGGATGCGAATAATTTAGACCTTATCCGCCTTTGCCCGATATTTGTCTAGTTATTCGCGAACGCAATACACCCTAATCTTATCCGGTATAGCAAACTGAACTAAAAAAATGAAATTCGATACAGTTATAGAGTATTTAATTATAAATGAGCGAAAACAGGATTTTTAAAAGTTGTAGGAGAAGTCATTTTTGATTACATTTTTAATTCACTTTTAGGAAGAAAATTAGAACACTTTTGAACGAAGTATGTTGAATAGTGAAATATTACGTACAATAATAGCATACAGTTTAGAGAACAGTAAAACAAAAACTATTTGAATCAATTATTATCATTCCCATCCACTGATCCTTCTTCCACATCATCGTCAATTCCATCATCAATTCCATAAACTCCTTTTTCCACATCATCGTCAATTCTATCAACATTCCGATCAACTGCTCCTTCTTCCACATCTTCATCAAATCCATCATCATTCCCATCAACTGCCCCTTCTTTCCAAGAGAGCAGTAGATTAACTTTCATGAACATATTCATTTTCTATCGAAACCATATAATTATCCTCATCCTTGTTCAAAAGCTCATTAGTTTCCTCATTATTTTCCGTGTTACTATTCTCGTCTTTATCGAAATTCTCATTATTTTTGTTTGTTTTCGAAGTTTCATTATCGCTTTTGTGGTTTTTTACGCCCTACCCAAAAACGAAAGCAAAATATTTAATTTTTTCGATACGCCCTACTATGCAGTAGTATTTTCCGTTTTCACTTGAATTTCACCAAATTACAACCTAAACCTGCGGATACATTTTGGATAGAATCGGACTGCTTCTGGAGTCAATGTTTTTGACCGGATGAATTTCGGATTTAAGCGGACGATTTTCCGTTTTCACTTTAATTTCACCGAATGACAACTAAAACGTGCGGATTAATTTCGGATAGAATCGGACTATTTCCAGAATTGATGTTTTAGACCGGACAGATTTCGGATTAAATCGAACGATTTTCCGTTTTCACTTGAATTTCACCAAATTACAAGTAAACCTGCGGATTAATTTTGAATAGAATCGGACTATTTTCATAGTTCATGTTTTAGACCGGACAGATGTCGTATTTAATCGGTCGATTTTCCGTTTTCACTTGAATTTCACCTAATTACAACTTAAAGATTCAAATTCAAAGATGAATTTTGGATAGGATCGGAATATTTCCAGAGTCGATGTTTTTGAGTGGACAATTTTCAGATTTAAGCGGACGATTTTCCGTTTTCACTTGAATTTGACCTGATTACAACTTAAACCTGCGGATGAATTTTCGATAGAATCGGACTATTTTCGGAGTTGATGTTTTTGAGCGGACAATTTTCAGATTTAAACGGACGTTTTTCCGTTTTCACTTTAATTTCACCGAATGACAACTAAAACCTGCTGATTAATTTCGGATAGATCGGACTATTTTCGGAGTTGATGTTTTAGACTGGACAATTTTCAGATTTAAACGGACGTTTTTCTGTTTTCACTTTAATTTCAGCGAATGACAACTAAAACCTGCGGATTAATTTCGGATAGATCGGACTATTTTCGGAGTTGATGTTTTAGACTGGACAGATTTCGGATTTAATCGGGCGATTTTCCGTTTTCACTTTAATTTCACCGAATGACAACTTGAACCTGCGAATTAATTTCGAATAGAATCGGACTGCTTCCGGAGTACATGTTTTTGACCGGCAGAATTTCGGATTTAAGCGGCCGATTTTCCGTTTTAACTTTAATTTCACCGAATGACAACTAAAACCTGCTGATTAATTTCGGATAGAATCGGACTATTTCCGAAGGTGATGTTTCAGACCGGACAGATTTCGGATTTAATCGGACGATTTTCCGTTTTCACCGAATGACAACTT
The DNA here is from genome assembly GCA_932195095.1 of Andricus curvator. NCBI lineage: Eukaryota > Metazoa > Arthropoda > Insecta > Hymenoptera > Cynipidae > Andricus > Andricus curvator. Next base: position 47,712 of record CAKNYM010037425.1, on the reverse strand, counting down.
AAACCTGCGGATTAATTTCGGATAGAATCGGAATTTCAAGAGTGAAAGTTTACGTTCGGATAAACTTCGGATTAGACTAGACTATTTTCCATTCTTAGTTCAACGAAAATAATTTCAGGTTTTGAATTCCGGACTAATTTCGGATCAAATTAGACTCTTTCCGGAGTAAAAATTTATGGTCCGGACAGACTCCGGACATAATCAGACAAATTTCTGTCTGTTTTCGTACAGTTTTCGGATTAGATCGGACATATTTCGGAAAAAAATCGTGAATTGGATTGATTTCGGATGAATTCGGACCAATTTCGAAATCCGAAATTTTTAGCAGGGTTCCCAGCAAAAAAAAAGGATTGATACGTATTGGGGCGAAGTAACATTTTTGTAATGCGCGTGAATTCTGTTTTCTGATTCGTTTAAACGCATTGAGACGCATTCAGATGAATTGAGACAGCGCGACTTGAATGCGTGTGAATTCATATGAATGCGTGGTCAAGGTCAAGAAGAAAAAAAATTAATAAAAAGTGCATGCGTCGAGACTTGAAACAGCGATCCCTCGTGTATCAGTCCAGAGTACCCGCCACTGAGCTACGAGACAATTTACTAAACATTTACAATACATTCTATATGCCCCGCACGTTGGTTTTCCTGTTACTGATTAATTGTATAAATCAACACTTGCTGAAATTCGCTGTGACGCATTGGGGCGAATTCAAGTGTGTATTTTACTCTCGCGAATTCAGACGCATTGACCAATTTTGAGTCTTTGGCACCATATTTGAACGTATAGAAAGATTCAAAATTGAAATACCGTCTTCACAAATTTACACGCATTGACACATAGGTCCAATGCGTCATTGTCGCAAAGCGGTATTTGCAGGGTGTCTTAGTCTTTTCAATTCAATTCGTATCAATACTATCTTTTTTGCTGGGTTGGTTTCTCCTAGGCTCAGCAAAAGTCATCTTGATAAAAATTAATTATTCAAAATTAAAATAGTAAATTGGAAGCGCTTACAGTTAAAAAAATATAAGTTTAAGGTTTTTAAAACGGAGTTAATTTTAACGGCTTGCAATCTGAAAATTTTAAAGAGAAAATTAAATATAATTGAAAAATGTAAAGATTTTAAAGTTGCATAGTGCAGAGAATAAAGTCGACATGCGCAAATAGTTCGGAGAATTGTTTCTTGTTTATTTGTTCATATGAATACTATCTTAAACTAATGGTTGTAATGTTTTCTTAATTAGTATACATTCCAAATAATTCAGTTACGTAAGACATTTTTTGTTCTGAAAAACATCGTTATAATTATGTGATAATTTCAAACATAAATCTTACAGTCTGAAATTTGGAAATCATTCACATTTGACCAATTTTAAAGTTGAAGTTTTTACAATTAAATAATTTAAGTAATTTTATGATTCGATTTACGTATATGTTTTATTTTAGTAAAGTCAGGGTGGCGACTTGACCGAGAGACCGGGAATTTTATTGACTGGGAAAAAAACGAGAAATGAACAGGAATTTAATTAGGAAAAGCGGGATTTTACTTCTGATTGTAGTGAAATTAAAGATTTCATTCCTTTAATAATTATATATACTATATGAATTGGGTTGGAGTGTCACACGTCTAGTCTGACGATTTTTTTTACATTAATTGGAATAAAAATATTTAAAAAAAAGTTTTCAATCTTCTTAAAACTCACAACTTTCATTTATTTACGAGCAGAAATTTACTCGGCGTTACCCGGGATTTTAATAAAATTCATAAGATATTAAAAATTAGAAAAAAATGTCAAGAAATAAAAAGACTTTGAAGGATTAAAAAAAAATCAAGGGATTCTAAGCGATTTTGATTGATTTTAGGGATTTAAAGCGATTTTTAAAATAGTTGAAAAGAGTTATCAGAAGGTTTTTTCAGAGATTTCACAAGATATCAAGAACTTTTAACTGATTTTAGCAAATGTTAAGGAATTTGAAGACTCTTGAACATCCTCCAACTCTCTTGCATTCTTTAGAAATCCATTGAAATTCTTTGCAATCACTTGACATCACTTTCAAACTCTTAAAATCCCTAGGAATCCCTTATAGTCGCGTAAAATCTGATGAAATCCCTTAAGGTGTCTTGAAATCTTGTGAAATCTTTAAAAAATCAGTTAAAGTTCCTTGAAATCTCTTGAAATCCCTTAAAGTTCCTTGAAGTTCCTTGTAATCAAATGAAATTCCTTGAAATATCTTGAAATTTCCTAAAATGACTTAAAATCTATATGAAATCCCTTGAAATTCCTTCAAGTCACTTGAAATATATTAAAATCCCGAGCAACGCTGGGTAAATTTCTACTAGTAAATAAATACAAATGCAATGGTTTTGGGATCTTTTTTTGATATTCTTAATCCAATAAATGCAAAAAAAATTACAAAAGTTCCTCAGAGTAGACGTCGGCAACTTCAACACAATACTACATGAGAGAAAGTATTTTTATTTTTTCCATCATAAAAAAAAAACATTATGCAATTTTTTGCTCCATTGTGTTACAGGATGTTTAGAATGATGTCATGAATTAGAATAAATCTTTGCGCTTTGCGGTAAAAATAAATATGTTACTTTTAGTTGACCGGGAAAATTGAAAAACTTGACCGGGAAAAATCAGGAAATGATCCGGAATTTGAAATCGTTCGCCGAGTCGCCACCCTGAAAGAACAGTTGGTCGCATATCACATATAAATGCATATTTGGATTCCAATATAAAATCGCATGTCGTAACATTAATTGAGGATAACTAGTTATGTGCATTAAAAATTGTTGTTCTTTCATTAGTTCTTTATGAAATTGAAATGTGATTTTTTTAAATTCATAAAAGAACGGAATTTCGATTTAAAATAAAAAGCGTAGGGTTTTTTAAATTCTCACGTTATTTAGAAGATTGGTGTCAACACAGTGGTCCTCAACCAATGGTAGGTATCATGAAAATGTTGATCAATTCTGGGGCAAACAGAGAATGGTGTAAAATCTTTAAGGGGCCATCCATAAATTACGTAACAGCTTTTGAGGGTGGGGGGGGGGTAAGAAAATTGTACGATCTGTTACATAGGGAGAGGGGAGGTGAATCGACACTGTTACGTAATATTTTTAACAAATTAACATTGTATTTATGACACTTTTTTTAAATTTCAAATTATAATGTTTGAATTGGGCGCGTATATGTCTTTTTGAATCAAATTAAAATAATGTTACGTGCATGTTCACCATATTAAATCTCATTAAAAAAATGTAATATGAAAATATCTTGGAAATAGAAGCAGCTGCGATTTTGGTGATACTATTTATTAAAGCTTGCATACATACAAATGATGTACCATAGCCTGGTAACGTTATTTGTAGACTAAATTCGGGAGATCCACATAGGACATCCTAAATGTTGAATTTAGTTTTGAAAAGTGTGTAAAAAAAATGTTCCTTCCAGATTTGTCCAGAAGATGGTAACTCTGAAGACTATGGCCACTCTAATCACGATGATGGTCACTTGACTCATGATGATGATGACTCCAGTCACGACGATGGTGAAGAGCAATACGATTATGATTTCCCTGTAGGAGCAGATGAAGACAATGGCCTACTGGACGAACACATGGATGAAGTCATTCACTACGAATTGGTGAAAATGTTACAAGCAGATGATACTTTAAATGACTTAAACGTACCTGTAGTTATAAGCCAAGGTGAACTAGTACGAATGTACCTAAAATACGCAATTGTTCACAAGCCAACGCACACTGAAAATCAGAAACCCGATACACAATCGACAAATTCTTTTTTTCAAACCGATTTCGTCCACTACCATGCGATTTGCCCATATTGTGGCAAATATGTTGATACGTTTGTGCGGTCGCATCGGAAAAACAGTGTCCATTTCGTAGGAAAATTTTTTCATTGCAGGGCATAGATTTTTAAAACATTTTATGTAACATTCAATGTTAAAGACGAGATCAAAATATTATTAGAGAGTAATGACCAGTACTACGATGATGTTTTGCAAAGAAGGGTTTACGAACGTGGTGTCTATAAAGATATATGACGGAAAGGCATACAGGGACTTTGTTACAAGTTTAGATTCAAGCTTGAGAACAAGATATTTGACCTTTGTTTTTAATTCTGATGGAGCAGCAAAATTTGAAAGTTCGCCTACGTTAGCCTACCCGGTGTACATAATGCCAAACGACGTCCCTGTGAATGTTAGAATTTCAGAGCCGATTTTTGGCGCGTTGTGGTTTCGAAAGGGCCAGCCCGAGATGGACGTGTTCCTGCAAGCATTCGCCTCAGAAATGAATTAGCTAATTGAGAGTGAAATTTCGTGCAATATGCGGGGAGAAAAGCGACTAATAAAACCGTTGCAATCTGCTGTTGCGTTGTTTCGGTTGCTCGTGCTCCTATGCAGGGCATTGCACAATATAACGGTCACTGGGGCTGTAGCTGGTGTCTTCATGAGGGCAAATGGATACCAAATGAAAAAATACAGGCAGCTGCATAAAATATCCTATTCTGGAACACTGCAGAAAATAATAAAAATCCTCGTGATTATGAAGTGCAGCAGCCCGATGTAAATCGTCAGCCCAACAACACATATGGTGTGCATCACGTATCAACATTGAATAATCTGCAAATGTTTAACATCGTTTCTGGATTTGTACCAGACAACATGCATTTTGCGAGACTGGGTATCACAAGACAATTTTGTGATTACTGGTTCGATAGCCAAATATCAATTTTGTCCAAATCGTTGACTGCTAAGGATATTAAGGAAATCGATGTTCTCCTTAATAAAATTCATGTACCAAATAAATCTATGCGCTTGACCCATCCATTAAGCGAGAGATCTCATTGAAAGGCAAAGATGTGGGAGAACTGGACCTTACACTATAGCCTGCCAGTGCTTGAATTGTACTTATACAAAAAATTACTAGGCACTTTCCGTCGAAGCATCGCATATATCTTTGCAAACAACAATCACAGGAGCTCAGTTGGAACATATTGAGAAATTGGTGAAAAAGTTCGTGGCATACTCCGAAGTATATTACACGTCCCAGCTAAAAATTCCTGTACAGGAACCTCGGAGGATCTTGCACATGTTCCTGTACACGAAACTGCACACGAACCTGTACAGGTAATCTTGACGGTCCCTGTGCAGGAATTTCGCGAAGGAAACTGTACATGATCCTGCAAAGGAACCTGTATACAAGCCAACCATTGAATGGTCTTGTACAGGTTCCTTCACAGAGTCAATTGATCTGTGGGTTCATGTACAGGAACATGTTCAGGATCCTATCCATGAGCCTGCATAGGAACTAATCCGCGAGAGTTCGCTGGTGACTTGGCTCTCTCGATAGTGAGTTGGTTCTTCAAGGGAATAAAAGGAAGGCAAGTTTATAGCTGTAAGCGACATCAGTTTTCGCAATGGCTTTCTCTAGTGGACCGTATACGTGTTTCTGTACAGTGTCCTTTGACGGCTTTCTGTAAAGGATCCTATACACGATTCTGTGCAGGCACCTGTAGAGGATCATTCTAAGGTTCCTTTGTCGGTGCAGGTTCCTTTGCAGAATCATGTACAGTTTCCTTCCCCAAATTCCTGCACAGGAACCGTCTAGATTACCTGTACAGGAACATGTACAGGATCCTTCGAGGTTCCTGTACAGGAATTTTCAGCTGGGGAAAACAGCAATGACATACAATGTTCACCAACTTCTCCACTGGGTTAAATATTTTGCTGACTGGGTCCCATCATGGATGCACACAGCCTATCCCTTCGAAACAGGGAACGCGAAGTTAGTAAATATGATAAAAGTTGCAAACGAGGTAACAAACCAAGTGTGCCGACAGCTGTCTATGCGCCTATGTAATAGGATCTTAAGAAATCGCATCCTTCCTCAAGCTTCAGCTGACTTAAGAGATTTTTATGTTAATTTAACTGAAAGAGATACAAAGAAGACTTGCAAGGTTAATTTAATTCGATATTTTGCAACTGATAAAAAAGTAGAAGATCGACGGATTGAAGAACTGCAGTTATCTCGTGAAATAGTTTCTTACACGAGAATTATTAAAGATAACTGTATTTATTCAGGAATAAAGGATAGGGAACAATGTTCTAATAACACTTATGCTAAACTAAAGGACGGCTTGTTAGTACAAATCCCGAAATTTCTAGTCGACAAATCACCTGCGATAGAGTACACGATTGTTACGGATTTGATTACACAAAACGCATATGGCAATCAGTTTGCCGCCATCCAAAGAATTACATGCCGCGGCCTTAATCTTTGCGTTGTAGATACAAATGGAATAGACAAAATTTGTGTCTTCATATGAATAAAACACATAGAATATTTAAGCCCTGTACCGAACTTATATTATTATTAAGTTTTTAAAAGTAGAACCAATAACTTGTAATTTGTACAAATTATATTTTATACGTGCATCTATGCGTTATGAAAATATTACTTTTCGATTAAGAGCTGTTTCTCGAGCTGTACTTATGTTTCTTTTTGCGATAAAATAAAATAATTGAAAGGAAAGACTTCTAAGAATTCTGTAAATATATGTTAAATTTGAAAGAATAGATAAGTTAATGAGAAATGTACTTTAAAATGTTACTTTCAGAGGCTTCACTTCCGACCAAAAGATTTTCATTTTCTATTATATATAATAATTACGTAATTAACATTTCATTTTAATATGCGGATATCTGCATACCTGAAATTACTTCTGTGAGTCTCTGAGGACACATAGGTCGAACAGACAATAAACAATTTGTTCTTTTAATTTCCCAGTAGAAAAATCATATATAGGTGTGCAAGTTATTGAATATTTTTTAAGGGTGGTCATTGAACTACTGGGAAAGCGGAAAATTATTTCGTACCTAATAAAATTTTTTCTTCTTTAAAAAAGTAATTATACATTTTCTGTTCATTAATTATTTGTAAGTTACGTAGGAATAAAAAAAAATTATTTTCTGTCAGAGACAATGTTATATGATCAATTAAAATTCACAAGTGACGATGTTTTGTGACTTTTGGCTTTGTTTTCATATGTAATTAAAGAATTATCCCTCATTCCAATTCCAGAGCGAACAAATTTGCAAAGTTTCAAAGATCGCAGTTATCGAATTCCTGGGATATGTTTAAAGTCAGTCATTCTTGAGGGAATTAATAACCACCTTGAAGAAAGTTTCGGATAGGAATTAATTCCGAAATCTGTATCCGAATCAATCCGAAAAACATCTGCATTTCGTTCGATCCAAATCGATAAAAAATTAATCCGGTTCAATCCCAACTTCCAATCCGAATCAGTCCGAACCAAATTTTCAATCCGAATGAATCCGAACTCGGATTGACCTAAACCAATTTCCAATCCAAGTGAATCCCAGTTCGAATTGACTTGGATTCATGCGGATTGGAAATCGGTTTAGGTCAATCCGAGTTCGGATTCATTGGGATTGAAAATTTGGTTCGGACTGATTCGGATTGGAAGTTTGGATTGAGTCGGATTAATTTTTAACCGATTTGGATCGAACGAAATTGAGAACTGTTTTCGGATTGGTTCAGATAGATTCGGATTGGTTCGAATACAGATTTCGGAATGAATTCCTATCTGAAACTTTCGCCAGGGCATCTTCAGAGCTACATAAATATAAAGTTATTATTTATTTGATAAATAAATCCAGGGCGAATTCGCGAAATCAGAGCGTCAATCCGACTCTAAATCATGTTTCAATTCCACGGCCCTAAGTACCATCGGATTTAGGGTCTGACTTAGGGTCAGATATTTTCAATAGGGTTTATAATATATTTACCTAGATAAAAATTTGCTCACACCTTGCCCGCATGGTGTTTGCACGCGTGTCGACCGATCGGCACGATGTGAGGGCAAGAGTGCAGACATATGTGTCCTCATATGCGCCGCACGCGTGTCGGCACGTGTGTGCCAGCGTCGTGCTAGCATGCACGTGTTTTGAGTTATAATTATCGAAAACAAGATGTTAAAAATAACATAAGTAACAGGAAAAATTGTATGACGTTTTTAAGAAGAGGCTCCTGTGTTGAAAGTTGTTCTTTCACAACTGATGATGCAACAGGTTTTTATTCCAAAAGCGACATACAAAAAATTATTCCAGCTACCTCTTAAATAATGTATTAGCGAGAAATATATATTTATCTGAAAATATTTTTTTATTTCGAACAATTTAAATTATTCAACACAGAACGTTTATTCAACACTTTTGTTAAAAAACAAAGGGATTTTATAGATCACTATACTTTTGAATCTTCCAATTACTTTCAATTGTTTTTCAAGTTGCATATTTTTAATCGTTCTACTACTGAGATTTAAGAACTTAAATCTCAGAAGTAGAACGATTAAAAATGTGCACTTGAAAAACTTGTTTTCGATCATTTTAAATCTGAATACAGTAAATATAGTAAAAAGTAGTGAACCATTTTGCGAACCAAAACCCAAGAAAAATTTTTTATTTAATTTGAACAAAAATAATTATTCACTTTTACTTCGACTTTTTGTCTGTAAAATAAACTTGGAAAATAACAAAAATTTAGAATATGAAGCGAATTTGATCAGAGTTTTATTTTCACACAACTGCTATATTATGTTTTTAGTGATAATGCGCTTTTTGTGCCACACTGTTCACCGCACGCTATATGCCGACATTTTGCCCTAAGTACCTGACGAGCATGTTAGACGCACACTGTGCTGCATATCATGCAGACCGTGTGCGGGCACTATGCGGGATTAATTATTACCCTCAGAACGTGCTGTCACTGTGCTTGCATTGTTGCCCACACATCGTGCTTGCACGCCATGCGCCCATGTGCGTCCGCATGCATTGTTATCTGGGTAGTCACTTCACGTTAGCGTAAACGTTTTTCTCTTTGTTTTATTATATTTGGAGGTTCTGTTAATATCTCAACCATCTTAACATAATCTTCACTCTAACCCGCATTGAAGAAAACATACATACATGTACAAGTGAAGAGGAAGATTTTTTGAACTCCAATCTATGTAATTATAATCACTACACAGACATTCCGATAATTTATACACGAAAATCCGCAATATATGCTAGCGTCGCACCATTGCGACAAAGCTCATATTTTATTCACTCCGTCGGTGAAGTCAAAATTATGGAAGCAATGATCGCATAACGTGAGACGTGACTTATTTAATGCCGTCATGCCATTTCCAAGTTTGGACTGTAAAAGACTATAAAATCTGCAATGTTTTGTGTCCGCGGGTGGACTTAGACACAACATCGAGTGGGAATCAGAAAGTTTATTGAAATATACATTTGACGTTATAGGTAAACATTTCCCGAACGAACCTTTTCAGTTCAAAAATAATATATTTGGAGATTTAAAATAGTCTTTCAATGTTTTCTCACATAAATCGATAAATTATTATCAATATCAAGTCAATATATCCGGAACATACTTGAGACATTCTGTGGATATCCCGTATTATAAGTTGATGATATCCGAGGGATATGTCCTTTTACTGAGTTGGGATATCCTATTTTATAAAAATTGGTAAGTCCCATTTATATCCTAGGATATCCTGGAGACATCCCTGGGATATCCAAATTTCTGCCCTGTAGGATATCTCACGGGATATCCCTGGTTTAGCCTGGGACATAAATGGTATATCCTGGGGATATTCCATGCTGTGAGGGCTATTCAAATTTCAAAAATTTACTTTAACGTAATCTAGAATCAAGTTTAATTCTAACATATACGTAAATAAATTTCAATTTCAGCAAATTGAAAAACTAATTAAAACAAAAAATAGCGAAAGGATAATATACAGGGTGTCCCAGACTCAAGTGTCCGGACTTATATGGCCGTATAAAAACAAAAAAAATAAATCTAAAATTCCTTTTCCAAAAATCAGTTGAATTTTCAGTTTTTGAATTATAAAATATTTAAGCTGGTCCAATCAGGAGCGCCGTATAAACAGTCGTGTGTGCGTTAGCGGGATTGCAACGTAGTGTTCTCCCCTCTGCGCTCGCTTCAATAACACTGCGTTGGAATCCGGCTCACACACACACGACTTTTTATGCGGGGCTCATGATTGGTCCAGCTCAAATATTTTATAACTAAAAAACTATAACTTGAACTGATTTTTGGAAAAGGAATTTTCTATTTTCTATTTTTTTTTTTTTTTTTATACAGCTATATAAGTCCGGAAACTTGAGTCTGGGACACCCTGTATAACATAGATGTATCTGAAAATGTAAAATTTGTCTTAAGTTATTACATGCTATTTTAAAGCTAAGTTTAATTTTGGTGAAAAATATTTTTTGAATAACTTGTGCTAATCCAATTAGCATTGTCATTAATACATTGCCAATTATTATTATACAACTAGACGTAAATATAAGAAAAGAATAAGACAAAAGAACTCATTCAATTGAAACTATTTTACACAATTTAAGATGCACGCTTCAATTCTACATATAATTATAAGGTCCGCTAATATATCGCAGATGAAGTTTTCCCGAAATGGCAGATTCCTGCATTTTTTCCAATGTGAAATCTTTGTTTAGAACCTTCAGGAGTCTTGCTAGTAACTATACCATGCATTCACCATCCAGCTCTATGACGATTCTAGAAAATTGTACAGGTGCCTGTGGACACAGAGTATGATCCTGGCAAGCCTGCTTATTTGGAGGAAATCCAACCATAGATTCAATCTGCAGCATCTACCTCACAAATCAAATTCTCTCAAATTCAGTCTCCTCTCATCCAAGCTACAAACACACAGACCACCTCCTCATTCATCTGTCCCTCCTCCATCATCTCCTCTTCTATTTTCTCCTCATCCATTTTCTCCTCACTGATTTCTTCCTCCTTCTCTTTTTATCATTTATCTTTTCTTCCTGCTGCTCCTCTTCCTTATCTATCTCCTGCTTCTCCATAACATCCTCCTCCTTATCTTTCACCGCATGTTGGATTGAAGAGCAATGGATTTGAGAAGATTAGATTTGTGAGGTAGATGCCGTAGATTGAATCTGTGATTGAATTTCCTACAAATTACCAGGCTTGCTAGGATCATACTTTGTCTACACGCACCTATAACATATTCCAGAATCGTCCTAGAGCTGGATGGCGAATGCATGGCATTTCTACCAGCAAGTCTTCTGAAGGTTCTATAGGAAGATCTCACACTGGAGAAGGTGCAGGAAGCTGCCATTTCAACAAAAAAAAATCTGCGATATATTGGTGGACCTTATAATAATGTAGAATTGAAGCGGACATCTTAAATTAGGTAAAATTGTTGCAATTGAATAGGTTCTTTTGTTTTATTATTTCTATATTTTCAAGACAAGTTGTATAATAAGAACCAGCAATGTATAATGAAAAAGCAATGATAATCAGATATATCTAAGTTAGGTTTTAAATACGTTTAAAGTAGATTTCAAAGTACATTTTCGATCAGCCTTAAGGTATGCGATTTTATGCGATTTTTTTTTAAATTAGTTTTTCAATTAGCTAAAATTTAAATTTTAGTTAGTTATAGGTTATAATTAAACTGGATTGTAGATTACCTTAAAGGAAACTTTAAATTTTAGAATTGGATTTTTTTAATTTAATCATTATTTAGTTAGCTTTTTATAGAAAAATAATCATTATAAGTATGAAAAAGAATTCCGTGATTTAAAGTGTGTCTACGTGTGAGGGAGAGAGAGAGAGAGAGAGAGAGAGAGAGAGAGCAAGTCTGTGTGACATCGTAAACATGTCGTAAGGATGACGTCAAGACGTCCTATAATTTTTTGCCCATTGGGTATAATTATTAAATACAATTTTTAATAGTATATTAATTAACAATAAATACCTTTGGATCCTTTTTATTCATTTTTCAAACACTTTTTCTAATAAAACTAATTACAAATGATTTCACGAAAACATATACAGCAGCACGCTGCGATAATTTTATGCTCATTACTCGTAGTAAGAACACTCTTTAATCAGAGGCGAATTGTTAATAACCGCGAAAGGGTGTTTCCAGGCGGGAATTTCCAAATCAGGAAAAAAGTCTTCAATAAAGGGTTGAAATAATATTTAAGTACGTAAGGTATAATCATAATAAGTATAAACGAAAACCTAAAATTCAAATTTTATGAAGCAAAGTGATTTCCATCAATTTCCAAAATTTTATAAAGTAGTGGGATTCCCTAGTAGACGAAAGAGGTCAGTAAGTTGACCTCTGATATGCCGACTGAGACATTAAGCACGTCTTTTCACAGCCTATATTCGGAGTGAGTTTATTTGATGCAATAAATCTCGAGCAGGTTGCTGGATAAATTTTTTTGGTGGTTCTCAGCTATGGGGCTTGTCACTTCAGGAGCAATAGAATGAAAATATTTTGAACTATGAGCTCCTGCAATGCTACCTGCGCAGCCCTTTCAGGTATACACGTCACAATGTGGGAGATCCTGATATTAAAGAAAACGCGTTCTCATGGGATGTGCAGAGTAGAATAGAAGCTTGGCAAACTGGCCAAAAGTCAAGATTTAGTCGTATTTGTATGAAACTTGGTATGAGGGGCCTTTTGAGGTCGCTGAATCCAAATTTGAAGTAAAAAATTCAAAATTTAAAATGCCTGATCCACTATGGCCGCCAACATTCTCCAATTTTACATATTTGTATGAAACTAGGTACGAGGGGGCTTTTGAGGTAGCTGATTTCGAAATTGACGCCATAATTTACCAATTCAAAATAAAGGGTCCAATATGGCGAAAAAAATTCCTGCATTTTTACATACTTGTATGATAACTGGTATGAGGTAGTTTTTGAGGTCGTCAATTTTGAATTCAAGGTCAAAAATTCAAAATTCAAAATAGCGAATCCACTACGGCGGCCAAAATTGACAAATTTTTACATATTTGTATAAATTTGTATGAGTGTCGCTGATTTCGAATTTGACGCCCAAATTTATAAGTTCGAAATGGAGGATTTAATATGGCGGACAAAAGTTTTATTTTTTACTAATTTTTATAAATCTTGGTAGAACTGGGGTTCTGTTTTCATCAAGATTTCTACTTAGTAGTTCATAAACTTACCTTTCAGAGTTTTCGGGATCGCTGATTTCATAATTGGTTCTAAACATTTAAGATTAAGTAATTCAAATGTAATGCCGTAATTAAAATATAACCAATCAGTTGAAAATGTGGATGCTTGCTTTTCATTGCCTCTTATACATCAGGGGTGCTTGTTTTTGTGAGTCCCCTTGCTTCTCACAATTTCCAGGTGCTTGTTTTTGTGAGTTCTCATGCCTCTCACAATTCTGGGGTGCTTTTTTTCGATTCCCTTGCCTCTCACAATTTCATCCATGTTGATCACTTCCGGAATAAGAAGAAGTTTTCGTACTTCTTCGGGAATTTAAACATGTTCCCTTTTACGACTTTTCCGAATGCGTGACATCAAATTCATAGTCAATATTACTGGGCCCAACGTGTCTAATATTCAATAAATATTAATTTAGAATGATGAGTGGATGCTTTTTATGCAACAGAAACAATCTCTAAGCGATGCGATATTGCTAACAGCTATTTCACAAGAGCAGTGGTACGTCTATGTGCAACTCTGCGTGATGCGATGCCTAGCAAATAAATGAAGAGCGAGGCCATGCGCTCAGACTTATAAGTCCCCGAATATAGCAGTTGATCAGTTGCCGCAAAAAGGCTCATATGTGAATTGTTGCTCAAAATGTTGGTCACGGAATGCTACCTCAAATTTATGCTTCAGAGGCGGTATATCGGAGTACGTGTGCTTGGCGGCGAGTATGATTCAGATTATTTTGTGTATCTTATTCATGAAGATACATTTTCATAAGAAAATAAAAACGTTTTTGACTTATTCGTGTCACTTTTCCGTATAAAGTAACTTCTTCTCTAATCATAATGTGTCCCCTAAGGGTTTACAAGACCTACGTTTCTTACAAGACCATCTGAAAACTTTATATGATCTTATCCTTACCATTTACAAATATTTACAACTATTTACATAAATTCTCATATCTAGATCTTTACTTCTATATTATGTATAGCGCAATTTTATTGTCGAAAGAGTAAGCGAGCGATCGACAGCGAGAGAGTGAGCGCATCCGCGTCCTTATCTTCTTATGTTATCTACTACGTCCTTATCTACTATATAATCACTACTTACAAATGTTCACGCTCATAATCTAAGCGACTTCCGTTTCCTTTATCTTTTACTTCTCTTCTATCTCATTCCTATTTTGCCATTTTTCCACATCCATTCGTTCTCTTTCGTCCCTCTAGCCCCCTCCAACTCCTTCATCCACTCCTCACCCATTCCATCGTCCCCTAGGTCTTTACGACATTCTCTTGCCAGCTTCCTTTATCTTTGATTTATCTCCTACATCCTTCCCATTAATGCTCCCATGTTTCCTCCTCCCACTCACATATTCTGCACCTTCTGTTCTCTTTCTTTTCCCAATCCATCTCCTCCTTTACCTCGTTTCCTAATCTAAATCTTGCTATTCTGGTCGATCTTCCCTCTCCCCATCCTTTTTCCAAATACTTTGATAGTCCTTCCTTTTTTTTATCTTGTACAAATTATTATGTTTTGTTTCCTCAATCATTCCCCATATTTCTATTAATTGTCTTTCCCTGTCCCTTCTCTCCGATTCTTCATAGCTTACTCCATTCCCCTCTCCTATATCTCTAGCGCTGAAAAAACTCCCTCCTTTCTTCTTCCTATCTTGTTAGTTCTATCGCCCTCCCTCTTTTCTCTTCTACCTCCTTCAAACACTTTTTCACTTACTCCCCTCCCTTTTCCTTGCTTAACTTCGTCTCAAATTGCAATGCCCTCTTTCCTGCTCTAGTACTTGATTTATCCCTTTGCGCTTCTTCTCTTACCATATATCCAGGCGTCCTTCAGTCTATCCCTAGCTTCCACCTTATATACCTTTCTTGTAAACTCTCAATCTCGTTTCTCTTCTTCCATCCCCCTATCTCCGCTCCACAACCTGATACCGGTCAAATCAGTTGATCAAATAACCACATTCTCCTCCTCCAATATTTTTTTAACCTTCTTTTTCCTATTCCCCATATCTATTTCATTACCCCTGCCGATTTTTTCATTCTCTCCCTTATATGAGCTCTATGATCTCCATTTACTTGTAGGGTATATCTCGAATATTTAAACTCCTTTACTTCCTCTAACTTTACTCACTTCCATCTTCCAGTCCATAATTTATTTCTTCCCCCTCCTCTTCTAAACCTCATTATCTTTGTCTTTTCTACATTTAAATTCAGCTTTTTCCCATCTAAGTATTTCTCCAATCCTGTAATTAAGCCCATCATCCCTTCTTCATTCTCTGCCATCAACACTATATCGTTCGCGTATACCAGTGTATACATCTTTTCCTCTCTCATCCTAACTCCTCCCCACCCTTTTCTCTCCATTTCTTATTACTCTCTGTATTAGGCCTTCTCGTATCCCTTTTTTCACCATAGTCTTCTCTATCTCGACGCGGAACAAGGAGTCAAACGCCGCCTTTAGGTCCACGATTATTGCTAGCATTGCCCCTTCCTCCCTTTTAATCCTTCAATTTATCAGAAAATTCAGAATATATATGCTGTCCATTACCCTCATTCCTTTTCCAAACCCTGTCTGATTTGGTGGCTTTATCTTTTTCCCTCAAATTCTTCCTTCAATCTCTCCGACAAAACAGTTACATATACTTTATACAATGTTGGCATCAACGTCACACCCCTATAATCTTTAACCTCCTCCCCTTTGCCTTTCTGCACTACGGGTACCACTTTTCCTTCTTTTCATAACCCTGGCCACCACTCTCCTCTCCATACTCTATTACACATTATCCATGCCCATTCCTTTAGTTCTGCCCCCCCCCATATTAGTCTTAGTTGTTAATTTGTTGCTGTTTTTTACAGATCACTCTTAGTGGGCAAATTAAGAAGTTTCATATATTCGATTTTCAATTATCAACTGTTTAAACCATTGTTTTGTCCAGTGTTTTTTCTCACATAATTTTTCACGCTATTTCCTAACATGGCAGCAGAATTTATCTAGCTCGTCAGGATTTTGAGATATTATAATCTGAAACGTAAAGAAAAGCCGTTTTTCGACCATTTCAGATAAATTCGTTAATTTGGCCAACAAATTCGGATTGCTCATGAAAAAATCTGGGAAAAAGCACATTCATGATTTCTGATATGGTCAAATATTTAAAAGTGTAGGACCTTTTATATCAACAAATTCCATTTTCTGAGGTACCTAAGCACCAAACGTTTTATCAGACCGATTTCCTCAGAACTCTCTATCAAAGGTTTTTCGGGTCGCTGATTACGAATATGGAGTCGGAATTTAAATTTTCAAAAGGCGCTCAAATATGGAAGATCAAAAATGAAAAATTCGTTATAATTCTAGTAACAATCACTATGAAGCCCTTTTTTGGGTCAGTGATTACGACTTTGAAGTAAAAATTCGGAAATTCTAAGTGGCAGATTCAATATGGCAGATAGTATGTAGAGATAGAGCATGATTGAGCAAAATAAGGCGAAGCAAGCAATGAGACAGCCAACTAAAGCCAGATGTACTGTTACTAACTTCACACGTGAAAAACAAATGCCAATCACACCTGAGTAACTTCACGCGGCGATATTCTTCTGTTCCACAAATGAAAACCCAGAAGCTCGTCGAAGCTCTTCATACATTGCCAGTATCTTATGCATACGTCACAATGTCTAGCAGAGTCTGTATATACCATCCAGATGAATTAAGTTACGTTTTTAGTCAGTATGTCCTCGAGAAACAATGATCTGATATTAATGATGCCATTAAAGAGTAGTACTTACAATATTTCAGTCGTGGAATCCAGCACCAAGATAAAAATTGGGTTCCGCATAAGTGTGCACAAATTGTTACATAGTTCTGAGACATTGGAGTGATGGTAAGCTGAATCACCTGTCTTTCAGTGTACCAATGATTTGGCGACAAAATGTTAGTCATTAAGAATGCTACTTTTGTTCATGTTACTTGCGGATTTTCAATAGTAAAAATAAACGTCTTATAAAATATCCTAATGTAGCACCTGCTAGGGAACCTATTCCCGTAGTCTCGGCGAATCTTCTTCCGACTCCTCCAGTGATGATAGAGGAATGTGAAGAAGAACCCACATTCGAAGAAGCAGCTGATGATGGGGAATATGAAGCTCACCGTTATACGAAAGGAATCTCCTCGAAAAAAGAACAACTATCTATTTATTGCTATCGGTTTCGTGAGAAAAACTTTTCGAAATTTTTTTCTGAGCAAGATTCCGTGGTATTCTTCAATGACGTATCCGGCTTATTCAAAGAATTGGGGATAGTGTACTACCCAAAAAATTGGAGATTATTTTTCATAGATACCTCTAAAAGAAGTTTGAAGGATGTCCTTTTACACTGGGACCTGAAGATAAGGGGCCTCATGCTAAGCTATTCCTAGAACTGCTGGCCTCGTGTGACCTCGGAATGTGGTGAACTGTGGAGCAAGAGAGGCGGTGCTCACTAACTGCTCATCCATGTGTGAAAGACCAGCAGCGCAGGCCCAAAGGAACAGTGCACAGGTACTCACGCGCGTATATTGCGTAACATTAGGAAATGGTTCACACGCGACTGACTGTTTACGTTTGGATGGCTCGGAAATATGGTCAAAACAGTGCCCGAAACCAAGCTTATCTTCCGGACCCAGTGTACATGATGCATATAAATACGCCTCAATTCCCATGTATCACTCAGTACACCTACGCGGGTCTCACATCAATATGAATCTCCTTTTTGAATTAGTTCAGTATGAAAATCATAAGTGGAAACTTTGTGGTGACCTAAAAGAAATTGGCATAATTCTTGGGCAGCAAGGTGGTTACACAAAATTGCCTTGTTTCTTATGTGAGTAGGACAGCGGAGCACGTGAGTTGTATTAGAAACAGAAAAGTTGGCCAAAGAGACATTCATTGAAACCTTATGAAGAACGATAATTTTGTGAAAACGATGACAAACCTTGAAAAAAAGCATGATTGAGTTGCAAGGAAGTGACCAAAGGCTTCTCAGGAAGTGTGAAAAAAAAATACAAGGGCCTTGTGACAAATATGGTGAATCACTTAAAGAATTTGGGATACAACATGAGCGTCAAGCTACACTTTTTGCATTCCCACCTCTATTGCTGGTGATTGAAAGGTGATGAAACTAATATCACTCACAAAAGACGTTCCAATTCTGGAAGCTTTGAAAAGAAGAGGCGAAGATTCTACAAATCACTTTGAATGATACTAGATAACATCACGGTCAATTTTTGTCTTAGCTGGCCAGATCCTCAGACTACCTCACCTTAGTTGGCTGAATAATGCTTTATCTTGCTTAGTTGGCCAGATTACTAGACTGTCTTTTCTTAGTCGGCCGGATCACTAGACTATCTTGCCTTGGTTGGCTGGACCATACCTGATCTTGCCTTAACTGGCCGGATTACTAGGCTGTGAGAGCCTTGGTGGGCTGGACCATGCCTCATCTTGCCTTAGTTGGCGGGATCATTCAACTGTTAACTCCAATCTGCACATATTATTCAACCCATAGGGCACCCGTCTCTGGGCGTGAAGGAACTTCAATACAAAATACAATACATTCAGAATTTCCGACTTTTGAGTTCAGAGTCATAATCAGTGACTTTTGTATAAAGCTTTTTGTATATAATTAATATTTTAAAAGATGAACAAATAAAGTTAATTCTTTTAGTTGTGTGGTTTTTCGATTTGAAGGGCCCAGGGGCCCTCTTTTCCTTATTCCGATTAGGCTCGAATTTTACACGAATTATTTCTACATAAAATTGATCCAAGCTGAGGGATAGCACTAAAAAAATCGCAGAAAATATTTTGCCAAGAGTGAATTAGAGCCACCCTAGTCAGCATAGTTGGCTTTCTTTCGGGTTTGATTCCCGGCCATCGCAACATTCGGTTCGGTTCCTTTGAAACCGAACCGGAGGACCTATGACAAAGCCACATGACTCGTCTTCAGGTTGCGGATAGAGGGTCCCTGTACCAAGGGTTTTGCTAAATATGGTTAAAATACTGTATAAACAATCGTGGACAATTGTGAAAGAATTGTCCCAAAGGAAAAACGCCCTAGCTGAGGCGTAACAACCGTGACAATAGCTAAATAGCACCTGGGTGAGGTGTCTTACAACGGTGAATCTGTCCAACCGGGTGACCTCCTAGAGTATGCAGCCTTACCCTTCCATGCAGGGCTCTGCAAAGGTGGACAAACCCTTTCTCTAGCTGCCCGTGTGAACAACTATGACAATATCAAACCCAGTTCTGAATGCGGTCCAAAACAATCGAACGTGAAAACCATCATACAATGGGTCGGCAAAAACTGCCGATCGCCCTAGAGTTTGGGCTGCTAAAAATAATTTGGATTGAAATACGATGACGGAACGGCGAGACTCTCATACTTTTAAGGGGATGGTCCATGGTCGGATACATGAAGCCCTAGCCCACTCTGGGGTGCCAGAAACACCCAGAGCTGTCATGCTTTTCTAAACGGCTGCAAGAACAAGCTGCTGACGAAGAAGAGGAAGGAACATTAGAACTAATGGCGGAGAACAGGCATCCCCTTAGAGATGATGGCGTCTTCAGGGCGAGGAGGAACATTAACACTCAGGTTCCTCTTAAGAATTAACATCTGGCTGAAACATAACACCCATATTTTTCCAACAATGCACTGCCTAATTGTGAGCAACTTTGACTTGTTGAGTGTGTGATGATGGATCCGTAGTTTGCGTGCGAACTGTTGGGCCTTGGCAGTGAACTTCCTGTCGGATGTTATGTAGTCAATCACACACTGAATGTGGGACACATAATTATAAAATTGGATACAAACTCATTATTCTTTATGCATAGAACTTATTATGATATCATCTATCGTCACAAATTCGTTATAATTATAAAGGTTTCAGAGTTGTTAAAAAACCAAGTGTCAGTATCTACAATCTCTAGCATGATAGTATTGCAATTAAAATGCATCATATATTTAAAAAAGGGCACAAGGCGAATACTGAAAAAAAAGTTACAAGTCCTGTCAAATTTCAAACATGTTAATCTGTAAGGAGGGACAGGTTGAAATGCTAAAACCTTTATTTTACCTGTATCAGCTAAAAAGTAGACCACCACATGTGCGAAAAACTTTTAATAGTTCAAAATTGCTCTAGAAATATCGAAAAAACATTAAGGGACACACAAATTAAAATCTATTT